>PNEQ01085074.1:0-21504 GCA_003012365.1 Medauroidea extradentata | reverse complement strand
CCCACCATGACGTGCAAGAAGGAACAAGTCCCAAATGCGTAGAAGAAGAGTTAAGTGGGTGGACTTTGCCCAACTGCCTCGACAGGTGTTTGTTGTCAAGGCAGGCACGTTAACGACGGAGCAATTACCTCCTCCGCCATGCAGGCCCTCGGCACGTGGCTACACCTTGGCCTTCAGGGTTTCCATATGTTTAACCAATTATAGTTCTATATGTGGCTGAGCCCACCATGACGTACAAGAAGGAACAAGTCCCTAATGCGTAGAAGAAGAGTTAAGTGGGTGGACTTTGCTCTACTGCCTCTACAGGTGTTTGTTGTCAAGGCAGGCACGTTAACGACGGAGCTATTACCTCCTCCGCCATGCAGACCCTCGGCACGTGGCTACACCTTGGCCTTCAGGGTTTCCATATAATTAACCAATTATGGCTCTATATGTGGCACAGCCCACCATGACGTGCAAGAAGGAACAAGTCCCTAATGCGTAGAAGGAGAGTTAAGTGGGTGGACTTTGCCCAACTGCCTCGACAGGTGTTTGTTGTCAAGGCAGGCAAGTTAACGACGTAGCTATTACCTCCTCCGCCACGCAGGCCCTCGGCACGTGGCTACACCTTGGCCTTCAGGGTTTCCATTTGTTTAACCAATTATAGTTCTATATGTGGCACAGCCCACCATGACGTGCAAGAAGGAACAAGTCACTAATCCGTAGAAGGAGAGTTAAGTGAGTGGACTTTGCCCAACTGCCTCGACAGGTGTTTGTTGTCAAGGCAGGCACGTTAACGACGGAGAAATTACCTCCTCTGCCACGCAGGCCCTCGGCACGTGGCTACACCTTGGCCTTCAGGGTTTCCATATGTTTAACCAATTATGGTTAATTATGTGGCAGAGCCCACCATGACGTGCAAGAAGGAACAAGTCCCAAATGCGTAGAAGAAGAGTTAAGTGGGTGGACTTTGCCCAACTGCCCCGACAGGTGTTTGTTGTCAAGGCAGGCACGTTAACGACGGAGCTATTACTTCCTCCGCCACGCAGGCCCTCGGCACGTGGCTACACCTTGTCCTTCAGGGTTTCCATTTGTTTAACCAATTATAGTTCTATATGTGGCACAGCCCACCATGACGTGCAAGAAGGAACAAGTCCCTATTGTGTAGAAGAAGAGTTAAGTGGGTGGACTTTGCCCAACTGCCTCGACAGGTGTTTGTTATCAAGGCAGGCACGTTAAAGACGGAGCTATTACCTCTTCCGCCATGCAGACCCTCGGCACGTGGCTACACCTTGGCCTTCAGGGTTTCCATATAATTAACCAATTATGGCTCTAAATGTGATAGAGCCCACCATGACGTGCAAGAAGGAACAAGTCCCTAATGCGTAGAAGAAGAGTTAAGTGGGTGGACTTTGCCCAACTGCCTCGACAGGTGTTTGTTGTCAAGGCAGGCACGTTAACGACGGAGCAATTACCTCCTCCGCCATGCAGACCCTCGGCACGTGGCTACACCTTGGCCTTGGAGGTTACATTTTCAGTCGTTTGTAATGATGGGAATATGTTCACAATTTGATTTTATCTTACTTTCTTTTTACTAATCGCAGTTCTTAAATATTACATACTATGAGTTTATTACAACTTATTTTAATTTCTTAATTTTTTATGATTTGTTTGACATAAATGCACGTGTCAATGCTCTTTGTGTTTTAATGATTCCAGTTATTTGAGTTATATTTAAACAAATATAATTTAGAAACTCAAATAAGCCGTGATGGTGAATTCAGTTCCAACTTTACGAGCTTGTTCTACTGTTAAATTTTACGATAATTTTCATAAAAATAATAAGCACGCTTTAAAAAAAAATTATGAATGTTTACCAAGTATTTGTTTGAACACAATTGTTGAATGCACATATAAACAGCCTAAGTATAAAAGTTAAAACATCCTGTGACACATACCTACAGCTAATTTACACTAATTGATTGACTTACTAAACGGCTAAGTTATGGAAACTTTCGATCACAGCACTAGCCTTCCTTGTAATATTTACATTTCAATTTTAGGCCAAATGAGTTTAGAAAATCTTGAATGACGAAACACACTTTCATAAATCTTAAATCAGAAATCATACGTATGAATTTATAGGCTTACACGGCAAATGTCCAGAACAATTACTTCCCGGGCTGGTACCGTGACATATAAGTTTATTGAACCGACTTTTCGCCATACCTGGCAGTGTGAAAATTCAGTGGTGTCGAACTAGAGTTCTGCGAACCCGCTTAAACGCTCTCATTGCTAATTATGGAAAAATTTTCTTTCAAGTAAACCACAAGCCGCGGTGCCAGCCCGGGGCCTGAAACCGTTCATTTACTATAAATAATTACATGTTATATGTACTACATTTCTGATAATTTTCATGGAGCCAAATAAAATTTGTAACTTAAACTAATACTAGTGTAACATACCTTTAGACGCTTCATGTATACATTCCTGTGCGTCAAGAACAACCTTGATGAGCTCACCATCATAGAGTCCCAGAATCCTGCTGAACTGTAGGAGACGGAAAGTCTCCGGCAAGGTGGCACGCTGGATAATATCAAGCACGTCGTATATAGGGAGTTCTTCCCTCTTGCCTATATACTCCCTCAGTTTCCGGCGCTCCTGAGCCTCGACTTCAATGGAACTGTATCTCCCTGGGCCTGCGAGTTTGCTGAACCTGTAGATTTGAGTAGCAGGTTGCAGTCAAGCAGGGGGAAATGTAGCATTGTTTACCTTAGAGCCATGACTAGAGCAAGGGTAGAGATATATATGTTAAATAATATTGGGCGGTGATCAGTCATTTTAAATTATATCTCTTTTTCTGACAGGATTCGCTTTCAGTATTAGGTGGGACGAATATTTCTACATTAATTAAAATGTTGAGAAACTTTCTTTTAAATGTTGATTAGCCGTTGTTCTGGTAATGAAAAATGTTTATGTTGAGGGAGTTGATGGTAATTTAATAAACGCTATAAATATCATAAAGCAGTGTTGGATATACTAGGATGTACCAAATAGTAAGCTGTGGTATGTATGTGGGTTCAATAATATATTATCCTCACCGAATACTATTGAAATGTCTCTCGGGATGAAGTGAGCACTAAAAATTTTAACTTAAAAAAATATCACTGGCCGTTACTGCGTATATTTCAACATTAATCATAAATGCCTTACTGCTCGTATGGTTGGCAGAGAAATTACGCAATATAATTCCCTTTATTTTCCTATATAAATTCAAAAATGCTGAAACAAAATCAACCGAAATAGACATATTTGTATTTCAAATAACTAACTTAATAAGCATATTTTAGTCAAACTGTATCGATTCATGCTGACTGCATTATTTATCTTACATGCGCAAACATCAAGTGACGTGTCCACAGAGGTTAGCCATGTCCCGCGCTAGACGTTACGCGCCGAAAGTCACGAATTGTATGAAAGTAATAATTTAGCAAGACTTTTTTGAATGCTGACTTTATCCCGAACACCCTATAACGTGTATATCCCTACGTCTACACGCATCAAGGGCATTATGGCTAAGTTTATGGTTAGCATACAGTTTCGTAGTCGAGTGGTATTAGGCGTACGACATTCTGTTATCGTATACGAACCATACGAGTATGGTAGCGTACGATTTGACAGTTCGCAATGCCAGGCGAGTGGTCAGAACTGAGTGACTTTTCAGTGTCGTATACGACTGAGCTTATGTAAATGACGGACTGGGTGGGAGTAACATTCTTGTAATGTTGAAGTAGTGTTATTTTTGTTGTCAGTTGCATTATCTGCAAATATTACTGTAAACACGGGGAAAAAATTACTGAACGAAACTTTGCATGAACATTATAGTGCTCGGAACTCTGTGATTGTGATACCAAGTTAACAAATTACGTATATCAAAATTATTGAGGATTTGCTTTTATAATTTATTGATGATAAATTATGTTGCGGCAAGACAATTAAATTCCTACACTCTTAACCTCCAAATATCATTGTCAAAAGTATAAATCACAGTTACGAACACAGCATTTGTGATGAAGCTTATGTTAGGGGGGAATGAAGATACACTTCGTGGAACACCATAACCGTATGCAAATAAATACTGACATAGCTTCCAATCCGTTAAAAATTGGGGTCCCAAAAAAGGTTACGAACAAACAGTATGTTAAAATACAACTGTTTTGAGGTTAAAATATCAAGCATTCAATCGCACACACATAGATACAACAAGCTGTATTTACCAAACATTAGTTTCAACTACAACATGTACAATAGAGGGAACTGCACAACAACAAAAATGGTGAGATTTGATTGGCAAATGCAAATAAAGCCAAGTACCCATAGAAAAAACTACATATACCTCGCTCCGTTCAACTGGACTATTCGGAACGCAGCTAAAGTAATCGCATGCAACTATTTTACCGTTCAGCACACCAAACCTCGCACACACCAACTCGCATACGTAATCACCACTCCGCAAAAGTGAAAAAGCCTGAGAAGTCAAATGATTTCCTGCATAAGGCCGTAGGGCTCTATGATTGGCAACGCTCTCAACACCAGAGATAAAAATACTAGAACCTATTAAGCTGTAATCACAGATACAACTTATGGGTAGGTAAGGGGGCGGTAACGAATTAGACGCACCGTGATTAGGAATGATGTGTTTCTTTCTTTTCTATTGCAATCAGCTGTTTGCGTAAGCTTAGTGATGTAATATTTGCTCCTTCTTGGACTGACCATGATTATTTACACGGCCTACAGTTAATAAGATATGTATGTTACTCCTGTAACTCTATGGAATTAGGCATAGAAAGTCAGGTTATGCTAACGACGCACGGCAAGATATTACGCACAACGTAACATAGAGTGCTCCAAATCAAATAATGCGTAATTTTTCACTTGGAAAAAACACAGTTTAACTTTTTATTACTAAATAGTATTTCTTATCACATAAACTAAAAATCTGTATGATTTCATAATTAAATTATAGGTATGTGTCAAATTCGCAATTTAACAGATCTCTGAAGACCTTTCTATACCAACAAATAAAATTAAAATTGAAGAGGAGCTACTTAAATATACTTTCGATACGACACAATGACAAATTTTCGTATTGACAAAACTGATACATGCTAAAACTGTAAAAATAAAATAATATAACAACACGTCACGAAGAAGCTAAGTACTTTATATTTTGCTATATAGTTCCATGTTAAGTGTAGTTTATAATGTTTTAGTGAACTGGCAACATTAACATTAGAAACCTTTTTACACGCTTTTACAAGTAAACTACGGTATCAAAACGTATTTATTTGCAGCAAATTATACGTTGTGTCAAGTCTACAGACTGATAAAGTATTCAGTATAAAGACAAAATTATCATTTTTTTCTTTCCACCATTATTAACTGAATAATTTGACAGCCTTGACTAAGATTTTTCCTTCCTTCAGGTAGCGTTCCTTAGGTCGATATCGTGTTAAATTTTTATTTGATTCTGACCACTACCGGTATCATTAGCCATAGAATACTTCGCGATCAATAATGAAACTAGTTAATTCCAGTTCATGGCTCGAAAGGTAAGTTACTCGTAACTTTGACTAATTGCTATGAGTTCGTTTTAAAGTAAGTGCCTGCAATCACCGATATTTAGCCTAGCCAAACGTAGTTAATGTTCAAGCAATCGAAAATTTATCCAAGATTTACATTACAATTTAGGTAGCAATTTGTTTTTTACAGCTTAATTTTCTCACAGCTCTTTGTACGGTAAGTCCAGTTATTGAGACGTGTGGTATTTTCAGCAATGTATGATATTCACAATATCACCAATTCTGGGAAAGAAGCACAGCATATTAAAGTTACTTTGACTATCATGGGTGACTGCACTACCATATTAACTTTGTTTCATTAAAAAATTACAAGATTATATTCGCCCTAAAGTATTGATTATTATTAAAGCTGTGAATTGAGAAGTCTTCTACAGTTTGATATTCTGTACATCTTTACTTAACAATATAAATATGTAGTACAAAGTAACCCCAACATAATCTCAGGTACATAGACACACGAAGTGCGATTGTTCGCCGCAGTAGTCCACCCGTTTTACCTGGTCTCAATGACGCTCTCCAGGTGAACATCCATCTCCAAGGTGAAGTAATAGTTTAGCTCTATCTTCAGAGCCTCCAGGGCGTCACCTTCCAGACGTATACTCCCAGATCTAGTGTTGGAGATGTCCTCGTCTACCCGCACATCTACTCTGTCACTGAAGCGCACCTTCTTTGTCCTTCTCGCCTTCTTCGTCTTCTCCCTGCACGCAAGAACCTAGTTCTGTGATATACGTATTGTTCTACGAATACAACTTATTTATGTATGTAGTTATAGTGCCTACCGAAGAATACATAAATTTTAAAAGGTAATTTAAATAATATTTCTTCTTCACTATGTAAACTTACTCTTAAGACGTGCCATGTTAGGTGGTAACAGTTAATTCTGCACTGTATACTGCAGTTTATAAAGGTCGATGTTATTAGTTTGACAAGGGACCGTATCTACCACCGGTTACTCTAGTATCGGTTACAGTCAAATGTATTCTAGAGGTTACGAGAGTAATTTCGTTCTTTAATGGCTTCCCAAGATAGTTCTTTTCTACTGTACTTTTCCTATGGGACTTTAAACTGTTACTAAACAAATTAATTGTATGGATAATAGTTCAAAGTCTAATGCTTGTTTCTAATGTTGTGTTTTTCACATAATTTGTTATTTTTCCAGATACGACAGTCTGGAAAAGTAATTTTTAGCTAGTTTGAGGTCCCCGAAAATAATGTTTCTTACAAACGTGTAAAATTTATTTAAACTATAGATATAGATTGACGTGTTTGTTATTTTCGTAGATATTCAAACGTAAATTACGTTTAATAGTTTTGTAAAAAAAAAATAGGTCAACGTTGAAGGCCCATATGAAAAGCCAGCGACGAAATACTCCACTGCGTTTTTGAGGCCCGCGCATAAAGGTGACGGTTGTAGACACACGAGCCCGTCTAGACATTTCCACTCTCCTACTTCTGTACCTCAGACGTGGCATCTAGTATCTGCTGCATATGACTCTTAACAATGTAAGATTTGCATCAAAAGTTCTCTCCGTTAACTACACAATAAATTGGACGCCTAATGAGTACCAACGTAACTAACGGCAGAGTTATTTATATTCTAAAGTCATTCAAAAGGAATTCGTTTATCTTCCGAGCCTGTAGGTAGTAGAGATTAACGTAATGCTAGTTAATAAATATTTTCCTCGTCACCTGTATTTCCGTGATTGTAATTACACAAAATACTCTACAACACTTGTACAGAAAAAAATTAATTTTTAGATATTTTTTTTGCTTCCACAGCACTCTTTTTTCTCTAATATGTTACACATAAGAAATTGTAGTAATTTCCGTATCGTCCGCAAAGAAATAGGAGAAGATTTATTCTTATTATTAAAATTGATATTTTTTCCCACGAACAAATATTGTATAAACACCCTACATAACAGAAAAATTAATAAAATGCCAAACAAGGGCTGTCAGGTATGACGAACGTAACCCACACGCGTGATATGGCTGTACTGCAAACCTTTATATTGTACTCAATGTTGCGTGTCTGTTACACGTAATGATAGATATATGTAAGCATTGTCAGAGTGTGGTCTTGTTACAAGAGAAGAGATATTAATATCTATACACAGTAAAAAAATGTGTACATTGACAAGGAAAATTTTGTAAACTAATATCAGAACGTAATAAGTCAGGTAATGAAAGTAAGATGTCAGAAACCTTTTAAAGTGGTTACAAATATCGTAAATACCTTTGCGAACTAGTAAAATAAGTGTTAATGAGCAAATTTTTCGATTTGAAACAAAATAAACCCAGGAGACCTGACAAATTTTACAAAACATTTCGTAATTTTACAAAAAAAATTTGGAAACTAGTTTCCAAAAATTTGTTTTGTAACACCACAAAAAAGTGTTGTAAACTTAACCAGAAATGAGCTGTAAACATACAAAATTTGTTTGTATATTTACAGAAATGTTTGTAAATATACAAAGAAGTTTGTAAAAATACAAGTTTTTTTTGCAAATTTTACAAAAAGTCTTTGTAGTATTACCAAAAACTTTTTTGGAAACTGGTTTCCAAAAAAGTTTTTGTAAAAGTACACATTTTTTTACTGGTGGCCTTAACGTGTTTTCCGGACAGCTGACACAACTAATGAACGTGTGTTGTGGTAAAATAGATGTGTTACTGGACGCTAAAGTTGGTTTAAAATTGTTATGCTTTTATACACTTCAAATCCCAATAACCGTTGAAGAAAATAACGAAGAATAGGAACTCATATACGAAAAAATCATTTTTATTGAAAAAAAATATTTATCATAAATTTTGCATAGTGCTAGTACAAGGAATCCTCTACTAAAATTATCCTTTGTATTTAAAAATGTTTTTAATATATCTTAAGAAAAAATCATTGACGTCTTTCTGAATGGTTCAAATTTCGTACTTTATAGCAAAAATTTAGTGGTGGAATACTGCACATGACAGATTAATAAACCTTCCTTGTAATTGGCCAGCAGAATGCCTAACCTAACAGGTCATCTACGCCGGCGGACATACTAGGTTCATGTGAAATCTTCCAAACTAACTTACTTCGAGGTGCACTACCGTAACACAGCGCGTTCCCTGTTTTACTGGTCCTGTCGAATGTTATGTATTAATTCTAAAAATAAACATATAAATCGATACCTTTTCATAGGTTTGCTGCAAATTCTGTTCGCTATGTCGTTAAATTTTTCAAAGCAATTTGTATTATTCTGGATAATTAATGAATTCAGTGAAACTTCTTGATAACGGTAACCAAACAAAAACATACAAAGTTTTGTTTGAAAAAACTAGGCTAAATAATACAATAATTTTCTTATTATCACACCTGCACACTTTAAATATACCAAAATTAATAGATGTCCCGGCAACGATAATTTAAAACTTTTGTAACCCTGTTATTTTACTATTCACAGGTTTGTCTCTCTTCACCAAAAGTTTTTTTACTAAAAACTTTAGTGGGTACACGTACTTCAGATCACACAAGTTAATAATAAGAAAAAATTTTTGAGTTCTCTCTTTTACCGTCACCTCCGCCCTCCCTCCCCCACCAACGGAAATTATTTTTAACGGAAACCTACCCGGGCGCTAACAAATACTCGCCGAAGATTCATCTTAATCGCATGAATGGTTTAGGAGCGAGTATATTAGAAACAGTCGACAGTAATTATTATGTAAGTCAAATATTCGAGAAAAACGTAGTAAATAGGGACCCATGGCCTTAAGATTCACTGGCTCAGGTACAAACATGTTATCCCACGAAGAGTGCAGCTTTTGAAAGCAGGTATTAATGTAACTTCAGAAATTATATCCCATATTACGTTTGGCATGAAGACATGTTTTAAGTCACTGAACTAGCGATAGTAAGTTGAACGTTGTTACGAGAGTAAAATCAGTTGGAAACTGAAATATTATACACAACGAACTGTTCTTAACACTGCCGATAGAGCTGTCTGATAAGTTTTATTTTTATGGGACATCGCCCATGTATGTAAACTACTCTGATATTCCAGTACTCACCGCGGAGTCTCATTGCTGGTGCTGCCGCCATCACCCAGTCGCCGCTTCAGTCTTGAGGACATCCTGAAACTATACGCAGTAATGTCAGAGCAGCTCTACGAGAGAGAGAGAGAGAGAGAGCGGTAGATTATGGGTGCAAACATACATCTTCCAGGCCACATGGTAGAAACTAGTATTTCTACAGTAAAAAAAAAAAACTTCCTTTAAGAATCTGTACATTTTGTAATTAAGATAACTGTATTTTAGCAAATATAAAACATCTCGTTTTCATAATTTTTTAACTAGTTCCTAGAAGAAAATATAAATTTTCTTGCAGCAAACAAATCAATTTCTCTACACAAAGTTTGTCTTATAATTGAAACAAACCTTACTGTAAAGACTCATAAGGATTATTGCCCAACTACTTCAATAACAACACAAACATTTTACCTATCATAATTTATGTAGCTATAAAATAGGGCGTTTACGACATCTCTGCACATATGTGAACATTTATTATGTTTTACTATAACAAAGGAAGGTTATTAGATGGAGGGTACTATTTAACGTGTTTCACGGAAACAATAAGTGTGTGTGTATGTGTGTATATATATATATATATATATATATATATATATATATATATATATATATATATATATATATATATATATGTGTGTGTGTGTGTGTGTGTGTGTGTGTGTGTGTGTTGTTTATAGCCAAATAAAATATAAAATAGCGGTTTATAAAGCCTAAACAATAAATAAAATAATTACGTCTACTTATATTTTAAGGAATTTGCCGTTGTTCGAATGGTACTGAATATTGTCTTAAACTTGGAATATTAACCAGTTAAAATGGGCCACATTAACATTTTGGTTAAAAAAAAAAAATTATTGCTCAAAGAATGCGAGCAGAATATTGGCAAAAAATTTATCTAACCGAAAAACTAATTACAGTACTTAAGTTTGACATAAATACACCGTAATGAGCATAGGAACAACGAGAAATGTTTATTCTTCATCAGAAGTAATTCCAAGGAAACAGCGTAGAAATATTTTTTTCTCAATATTATTTACCATTGTGCTATTTAAGCAATAATATTAATTCTGATGCGGTGATTCCCATGCTCACTTCCAAGCAGTGTAAATGTTTTGCCCTAGTGTTTTGAAGACTGGATTGTTAACTGCTTAAATATTCTAGATCACAATACTGTCCCACATAAACCATCGCACACTACAACATTGTAACGTTACTTAGGCGTTATGTCGGATTCCTTTTGCAGAAATTCACCAAACTTGGCCTTTTAGACTCAGCAGAAGGCAAACGTTTATACTAATTTCCACGTAAGTCATCAATAATTTTTTTTATTCTTAAAGAATAACGTACCGTTTTAATATTTACGTAAATATAAAGTACAATAATCATAAACAACCAACGTGAAAAAAAAAAAGATACCGAATTAGAGAAAATATCAATATATTTTTTCTCACCGAAATATGATGTCTAATGAAAAATAGGTGCTGCTAAGTTCTGGAAAAATGTTTTAGGCTCAATGAACTATAATCAGAAAATGATTATGATTTTAAGGACGTTACTTGAAATATTTTTACTTGTAACAAGTTTTGTTACGTAACTTGCATGTCATGATTTCTAGGTATATGTTTCTGATCTTACGTGAAATCAGATAAGTAAAACAATTGGAAACTATTTTTCGTATTTTTTGCATAATATTACAAGAGAAAGGTCGTAAAAAATTTAAACGTAAATGTGCAACATAAAACAAGTGCTTATAATTTCCGAGTTAAACTCTATTCAGATAATTATGTTACAAACTATCAGACTAAAGTTAAAACCGTCTATATAGTATTCTATTATGCGCAGTCGTGAGAAACTGGGAGTTTGTAGCAGAGCATACGTAGTCCAGGGTCATTTGTTATTAGTAACAATTAGTAACTATGCGCTAAAGAGCAGAGGTGTTACATTTGTCGCCCCCAACATTCACTCGGGGCAAATACGTCTTCTTTACAAATTAAGTGTTGTATTCAATGAAACCTTAAACGAAATAAAAGATTGCAAAAGTTCGTTAAATCGAAAATATATATTTTCTTTAAATGTCAGGCATAAAGTTATGTATTAACAATAATGCAGCAGACAAATCGCACCTGCACACCAAACCGTTTGGAATTAGAATCGCAAGTAATAATAACTTAAAAACTTGTTAACTGCTTCAATTCTGTTATGTTATATTGGGGACAAAATTTTAACAGTAATGGTTTGTGTAGAATTTTTTTATTAAATTTTAATTCATTTATTATCTTTATTATCGAACCCTTCTTGTCTTTATCATTGCTATATTAAATGTCACAAAACAGTTAGCGATAACAGTTTCCAAAAATTTTATAATACCTGAAGTTTTGTGTATGGCTTATAGCAAAAAAAAAATATATATATATAACAGATAA
The DNA here is from genome assembly GCA_003012365.1 of Medauroidea extradentata. Taxonomy (NCBI): domain Eukaryota; kingdom Metazoa; phylum Arthropoda; class Insecta; order Phasmatodea; family Phasmatidae; genus Medauroidea; species Medauroidea extradentata. The sequence goes on along the minus strand of PNEQ01085074.1, from coordinate 9,395 downwards.
TTACATTTAATAATCATAAATCAATCTACTATACTTACTGAAATATTAATATACATACCTAAAATATCGCCCAAATTACTTGCTAACGTATCGTCACGTCAATAGCGCTCAAGCAGTGTGGTTCAAATGTTTGTTTATTGATCAGTGTGTGGTTACTAAGGGAGAAAACAAAATATAAACTGACATAAATAGTAGGTTTTATTTCAGCCAACCCAAATAGGTCAAATTATTTTAATTCTCTATGCAGTGATGAGTATGAACTTTTTATCAATTCGGCGGTTTGCTTGTAAAATAGTGTAAAGTTTTTTTTTTTTTTTTTTTTTTTTTTTTTTAAAAAGATTGATGAACATTATGTTGAGCAGGCGTATTTTCACTTATACATAAATAAATATGTAAGAGAATATTTTAAGTTAATTGATTACTAACCTACAAGAAAGAAGGTTATAACTTTTTGTTATTACTTGTGTGTCGTAGAGAGCATTGAAACCTAATATCGTACAGGACAATATTTGTATAAGATTGGTTGGAACTGGCTAAATGTTACGCATTTGCATTGGTCTGGATAAAATCGTCCGCAATAGCACAGTTATTGCTGACGAAATTTAATAAAAAGTTTACTTGCGGAAAACGTTGATGATTTGTCCCAGAATCTATTTGCAATTTACACGATAATATCTACTATTTAACCTCGGAAATGCAGTGTACTCTGTGAATTATTATTGGAAAGAAATGTATTTGGCAATATAGTTGTTGTTATCAATAGGAAATATCAGTGGGTGAATGTTTTAACTTATCCTATTTATTTACGTCAAGATTTTCCCGCGATATTTGATATTACCCATACATTTAAAAATACGAAATTCAACGAGCGTTCTAGCTGTCTGTAACTAAGCAGTAATATCGCTATTGTGTAAATACACTTATATGGCAAGGCTGCTAATTACTTGTTGAACTTTCTGCTTAATTTTCTTCTCAACAGGCGTCACTACACTCATAAAAGTGTCTTCGATACTAGTAGTTAGTCGACTTAATGTTTTAACTGTTCGGTTTGGGTAGAAACCTTAGATAGTTAGATATGTAACAAAAATATCAAAGTAGAAATATATCTCTAGTTTTCCTACGAAAGTACTAAACCAGAAATAATACCGTTATTACTTAACATTTCTAGGTGTCTGAAGTTACAGTGTCTTAGGACGAGATTGGTCCTAAGAAAAGCTTTCGCTGAATCTTAACTCTCGTCCAAAATTGTGTCCTAAGAAGAAGAAGAAGAAAAATTAAAATTAAACTATTTCCGCGAGCAGTCGTAACTAGGTATAAAATTTAAAACAGTGAAAGTTGAGCTCGGAATGAATATAATGTTTAGGTCAAGAGGAACGACACAAAATAATAAATTAACATAACTTTGGACTAGCTTCGGACATTGCAATTGTGAACAGCGAAGGTGAACCTAACCACGGAGTTCGGACACGTCCACGCCCACGGACTCGGCCATACGTAGATAGGCCTTACAAGCGCTCCTCCTAGCCTATCTGTTAAACTTACACTGCGGTCGGTTAGAAATACATGTATTCCTGCACTTATACATGTTCCGAATGTACAAAAAGAAAACGCAGTTCAGACAAGTACAATATGATTCTCTCGAAGCAATCACAATCATCGGAAATTAGTATTACCCTACCCTATATCACGGCTAAAAAAAAAAAAAAAAAATCTTTTCGCACAGCTACGCCTTAAGGGGCCAGCCTCGTGGCACATGTGTTTGTGTGAGTGAGGTATGGCGCTAAGGGCGACGTCGTATGGGCCATACAACGGTGCGTCGCCTCTACGCTTAAGGCGTGCAGTCTTCGCGAAAATAAAATTTCCCATGGGACTTAAAGTGGTGACCCTATTGTTTTATTTACAAATTAACTTTACTAAAGTCCAATGCACTACCCTTAAGTGGTTTCACATGTATTCGGCTAGTATATTTTCCGCTATAGCAGCCTGAATACCCCGTTTTAACCCATTTTGACGTGCCCTAAAAGGGGATTTCTAATACGTGTGTTGTCTTGAAAGTACTTAAGGGCAGTCGTCTGAAGTGTGTGTTCTTTTCGTAGAGAAACGGCGTGAACACACGTGTATTAGTTTCGGTGTAAAACTGTTTCTTCAAACACGCTGCAGTGTGATTTTATGGCAACGAGGCGGGTCCCTTAAAATATACAGCCTAACGAATATAATCGAGAGTTCTACAGTGTTTTTGTGCAGATTTTTTTCGCATATATAATAATAGTCTCTTAGTTAAGCCCCAACAGTACTTCGGAAACACCACAGCTAAGTTTAACACCTTGTGCGTAGGTACGTACAGCAGTAGTGCTTAAGGCGGCTCCCTATTTAGACTGCGTTTGTGTGTGAGAGGCACAAAATCGATAAAGCCACAAGGTTGCTGCCGGTTAGCGTATGTAATGCAGTTTCACCTCTACGCACAATCTATTCAACGGGCGTGCAGAGCTTTGCTGTTATACATATGGGACTTTAAACGATGACCATATAATTGTATTTGTGGGAAGTGTAGCTTAAAGTTCTGTTTGTGCGTTTTCTGAATCTGGTTGGTATATTCTCAGATACGGCAGTCTGAAAAAAAAAAACACGTTTCTAGTCATTTTAGGAGGCCCGAAAATCATATTTAAGACATGCGTACCGAATTTTTTAAAATTATAGCGTCATACAGTGAAGTGTGTTTTCTTTTCGTATGTGAACCATTTTGATGCGTGTTAAGTTGTTTCGCCAAAAAATGAATACTCGCAACTCTCTGCAGCGCATTTCAAGCGCAAGTAAGGGACCCCTTTTAACGTCCATTCACTTTTCTGTCACTTCGATTCGTTGGTTAAGAAGGTCGCTCAGCTTTCAGTTTAAATACGTTACTCCAAGTTAGTTATGGTAGCTATATTATCCCATAGTCACACAGCTTATATTGCCCATTGCCATATCATATCATGTATACTGCCTTCGAAAATTATTGTGCAATTTTTCTAATCTTAGCAATCTACGTCACTTTCTGTTCAAACCGTCATGAATTATTTCACCTGTACAGTATGTCCAGAAACAACTGCAAAATTAGAACACCAAGCTAATCCTGGGATAAATTGAAGACTAAAATTTGTGTTGTAAAATGTTGTACGATGAAATTTTACATGCAGAGTGTAGCAACATATCACTGTAATTAGTCCCATCTCGCGCTCCACAGAAATCTCACAAAAATGCTACTGCTGATCTGCCATGCATGTTATGGGTGTAGGCAAAAATACTGAGCAATCCAAACATGATTATACGTTGTGGAGTGCAAGAAGGGATTTACTCCGTGCAGTGTTGCCATAATGTACACGTAGAACGTCGTCATACAACATTTTGTCACCTACATTTTGGTCTCCAGTTAAGCCTAGGATTCGCGTAGTGTGCGGTTGTTACAGACTGTACATAATCCAGGAGTATTGTGAAATATTTCACCGTATAGCATGTAGACACCGATATAAACTCAAGACAAAATATCAGCACTGGTTCACTCCTGACGCGTGATGGAGTAGTGTAAACATCTGTGTTCACATCTGTCGAGACAAGAGAGATGGGCGTCACCCTGACGACGTCCTTCACTGGCACGATCATGGCATGGCCCGGGAATGTGTGGCCCGACCTTTAGTCATTCCTACTTCTGTTACTTAAGGGTATTCATGTGGGAAATACAGAATTTTTTATTTATTTGCAGTAGTGTTAGATTTATGACATTACTTTGGAGAATATTTTTCTCTTACTTAAAAAATAGCTCAACCAGTTTTACCAGAGCCGGAAATTTTCAAATGTTTATATTTTTTTTAACAATATATTTAATTTACAAAAAAAATTGTAATGGGTTTTATGTCAATCAGTATTTTGTAACGTGTAGTTTTACGTCAATTTTTTCATTTCATTTTGTTCATTGGTTTTTACGGCACATAAGAACAAAAACTAATAAATATTTCTCTTTGAAATGCCATTACGGGAAAACAGGTTGCCTATATTTTTCTGTAAATATAAAATATTTTTCCAAGTAACGTCTACAGAACAATATCATACAAATATAAAATTACGCGATTTTTCCCCTTTTTAACGCCCTTATGAAGGATTGTTAGATAATGTTCTTGTATTTTTTTGTTTTCGAGTCATAACATTAACTCAAGATGAATTATAAAAATTTTATCTTTGACAAGACATAAGACATATTTTTGATAAAAAACTTGACGTAAGTAATAACGGAATCTTTCATTAATTTGTCATGTAGAATCATTGCAAGGGAATTACAGGTTATCTTCAAGAATGATTACAAGTCAAATATAAGATGAACACATAACACTATTATGATCTCCAAAATTAATCTCAAATGTCCTATATGCCTCAAAATTGTCACATTTACAAAAAGTATTTTAAAACAGAAGTTATAGCAGAAATTCGATAAACAAAATTTGCTCCTAGTTCTCCCCCTTAAGGACGCTGTCTACATCAGATCCCTGGCGAGAGTACCGATGGAGATATACACGTTAAAGAATAGTCGGTGCTCGAAGCCTGTACAACCGTCCAACTTTTTGGTTCATTTAGAAGCGACCTACTTTGCTACACGATCTTTCAGGCTGATTTTCTATTGCTTCGAAAACTAAGAACGTTTTTTTTTCTGTATCAGATAACAATTGAAAACATTACTGTAATTCCCCCCCCCCTACGTTTCTATTTCCGTAGCAATATTATTGACTTCTCAATGCAGAAAATGGTTGCTAACCGTAAGCGATATCATTATAAATATAAATAACTGAGCACCCCAAACATGATACAACACGTCAATCCTTAAGCTTGCTATCGCCTCAGACAGCAAGCACCTTTCAAGTGCGCTAGGCCGTCTCAGTTGTCCCCACCCTTTTTGGCCTTTTATGTACAGTTTATCAGTAAAACATGAAAATTTTTAAAAGTTTCGAGTTAAATTTTTTGGTTCAGTAAATGCCTTAAACAGCACTATTTTGCACCTTAAAAACTAAATTTTCCCATGGGAGGACCTCCGGGCCACCGCCTCCCTTTTCTTTCACTCGGGGTGTGGGCATACCTACGTTTTAGGAATGCTCCCCACCTCCCCCCAACATTCTAGAACCATAAATAACTACACTTTACGTATTACCTTGCTGTTGGCTTGAATAGTTCTCTAACTGCCCACTAGAGTGATCTCTGTGAGTACGTAGAGCGACTTCTGTACCCAATCTTATTCGACGAACAATGTGGTTCGCGACAAGCCAGTCGCGCACGAAGAGCGGGCGTGTTATTCAGTACGCATTAAATTACGTGTCTGTAGCTTGTTTACTGAGCTTCCAATCGCTTCGAACAACCAAGTACGCTGTTTAAAATACTTACTACATGACAACGAAAAAAAAAAATATATAAAAAAATCAGTACACAGTATGGAAAATTTACGATACTTCAGCCTGAAAAAATTCGTAAACGGCGATAGCGAATACACTTCTGGTAGTTTCAGTGTGTGTCTTAAACGCGTAGGACCACTATCATAAACGTGTGGGAAACAATTTTGTGTTTACTTCCGTAAGTTAGGTCTTGCTCCCGTGCTCCTAGTATTTTCAAGACAGGTCTAGATATTTTTTTAACCTTGGCGATTCAATATATCAAAAATATGCTAGGCAATTTGTTTAAAGACAGTAAATACTATGACTTTACCGAACTACATAATTAACTAAAATTTTGTTAACTGACTTATTAGTCGAAAACGTATTGTTTCTTATCTGTATAAATTACCTAAAACGGCAGAAGCCATTTCCAACAAAAACTGCCAAACAGATTTGTGGTATTTGCTCTCGATTTAGCTTTTAAAAAATAACTTTTACAGATAGAGTACGAACAAAGGAGCAAGGCCTCAAGACTTATCGGTGGGATGGCTTTTAAAATACATGTCTTCTAGATTTCGAAATTATTTCTTGGACACCCAGCTCATGCTCGGTGACAGGATACTAGGGTCGGTACCGGTGATGGAACAGAAAAATGATTTCAGGTTTGACGTAATTTTACATGCTACTGTCTACTAAATCATTTGTGCTAGCGTGGAGTCGAGAGATACCCATTGTGGTAAATTTTTAAATAACGTTTCATGGCGATGAACGCATGGCAGATCCTATCCTAGACGAGTGAGCGATTAAGGGCCCTGACTAGCAAGCTTTGAAAACACGGTATTTAAAAAAAATTGGGAATCAATGTTAATATAAATAATTCTCAGTGGATATATATTTAATAAATCTATTTAAAACTAAAATGGTCTACGAAAAATTTCTTAGGAAATATTGCGACAGGCAAGTAGTAGTTTTGAATTCACGTTATCCAATAACTTTCTTCTTCTATCTTATTTCAGTCTTATCTTCGTGCTCACTCGGCCGAGACAAGATACACGTGTTCCGAACTCTGTCGAACGGCGCCGTACCTCGCTGAACACTTTTCTTTATAATAAATCTCTATATAAAGAGTGGTACTGTCCTATAGCAATTTTTAAGATTGCAATCTGCCGCATGAACGTATTTTTAAGAAATACTACTTGACGTGTGTTCGATGTCGTTTATCTACGAAACGAAAACATATTTAAAATTGTTCTTCCCTATACTTTGATTTGTATATGTCACGCTTAGAAACATTGTTTTCGTGCAACTCAGAATGCCTAAAAACAGCTTTTTCAGTCTGCCGTCACGTAAAAAATACTAACTATAATCGTAAAACAAAACTAAGCTCTTATCGCAATCGCATGCCTGCTTCCGTACCTCAGACGATTCATCTAGCCCTTGTTATAGGGCTCTCAATGCATCCTTATCTGTGGTTCGCTGTATCTAAACACAATTTATAAAAATTTTGAACCGCGTCAATTATGATTGAGTCAAGTTGATTACGTAATGGTTTTTCTTTTAATAGACTTGCAATTTACTAATTACATTCCAATTGTTATTTTAGCTCATACTAACACATGTGCCTTTAAATGTAAAACGACTCGACATCTCAGTGTGACAGTACATATTACAAATTATTTTAATCAGAGACTGTTTTAAGACTCAGTGAGCTACATTACTTTTTATGGAAAATATTGGCTGTTGGCTACGGTGAATCAATGTGGGATGTCACATTCTCGTGTATTATTAAAATTTAACTTATATTTTAACTTCTAATGTACAACATTTGTGAGTTTTATATAGTACCGTTAGTAAAGTTGGGCATGTACTTCAACAAAACCCTTGAGTTTTTCGAAATGGTAATTATTCATCCATGAAAATCCAATTAGTAATTTGTGTGCATTAAATAATCTATAAATACCTAGAAATATCTTCGCATGTACATTCTCAGAAAAAAATAAAGGTATAACAGGCAATTACTAACAAACAATTAGGGTGGGAATGTATATCGCAGTGTAATTTAATAGTAGATGCAGCCATTGCTGCCTCGGCTGAACACAAGAAACCGTGCACTCGCGTCGAAGGAGGTAAAACTCTTTAACGGAGAAAAAAGGCAACTCAGAGTTAAAAGTTGTAGCATCTATGGCTTATTTTGAGTGCCTGATGTGTTCAGACCGTTACATACTTAACTTAGAATTATGCGCTTATTTGCTTGATAAGTGCTGAGTGTCAGCAAAGTGAGGGGAATGTCAGCTTAACATAAACGAAGTTTTATTTTACGCTTTCCGTCCAGCAGGAAAAAAAAATTAAAGCTTTACATAGATTGTTTACGGTGAACCAAGCACTTCTGAACTCAAAATTCGGAAGAGCAAAAAGAAAATCACTAACCATTCACACCATATAATTTAACTTGAACAACGACAGATCCTTTGTACGGTTGGCAGCAAAAAACCAACTAATTTAACTATCCTGAGTTATTAAGAAGTAAAATTCTATCCCTATATGGTATGTTGTATATTTTATAAGCGTTTTGTACCAAACACATTTTAGTTTCTACCAGGTATATTGTTGAACTTTGAAACTTGATTCACGTGTGGTACGGCTATTCTTTTTAACTGTCTATTAACCTTACGCTACTTTCTTTTCTACGAAGCTCCTTTTCGCTCTACGGTGAGTGAGAGTCGTCCAGTAAAGGCATAACATTATTGTTGTTGGAAGTCAAATAATGCTACGAGTGATAATAATAAATATTTCTTTTTTCTCCTTGTATGAGAAGCGCTATTGTGTACGGCATCGAGCAAATAGAAAGATGTGTATGTATAAGGGAAGAATATGTGACAATTGAGGTTTACCTTTAAAGAGTCAGGGTTTTTGTTTATTTCTCAAGGTTATGTTTCTTTCCAAATTTTGGTTTTATCTATGTCATGCTGCTTTATCTATGCCGAGGGTTATTATATTGTCAGAGGAAAATTATATGTCCAAGGCACGGCCGTAGAAGAACAGGTCTGGATACTCGCCTGGATATTTGACCCCCTTGTTGTTTGGCTGTAGTTCACCAAGTTACCGAGAATATTGTGTTTTATTAACGCTGATGTTACGGCGGTCGGACTAAACTCCGCCCACTTCCTTTCCGCTACGATAAACAATTTATCAAAACGCATTTTTTCTCAATATATGAAATACTTTCCTCGCTCACAAATTTAAGAAAAGGCTCCAGCAATCTTTATTTACTTTATAAATTTAACAATGGAAAAAAGTGGACGGAGTTTGAGTCCGACCGCCCGGAAAACAGCGCCAAAAAGTACGACATTCTCGGTAACTTGACGAACTACAGCCAAACAACAAGGGGTCAAGCGAAATACATTGTTAGATAGGCGAGTGTCCAGACCTGTTCTTCTACGACCGTGGTCCAAGGAAACTAGTAACTTGTTTTAACTGGGTTGTTATGTTGTTGGAATTAAAGTGAAACGACAATTTTTTAAAACTTTTCCTTATTTTGATCATAAAGTGCCTTGTGAGAAGATTGGACGTCGGGGAGGAGAATCTAGACCAGATAAGTGAATTGTGAAGTTTCTTATTATTAAACTGTGGAGTCACTAGAGTACTATAAATGAACACATCATATTATTATAGTTATCCATGGAGGATTTGTTTAATTTGCAAGAGACAGAAGAATTATTTTTATGTTTGGTCAATCTAATGTAAACATGAATATAATTTGCAAATATATTTAATACTCGAATAACGTACATTTTATTTGTGTAAATCACAAATTGGTGACCCCGACGTGATTCTAGTACACAGTACAAAACTTGAAGAAATATTCACATTGAAAACTGTAAGTAACAACATTTATATTTTGTGAATAAGTTAAATATTTGAAATGTCTAACACCGACGAAGCAACGTCAGGTGTAGAAGTATCACCAATAAATGTGAAGTTACCAACTTTTTGGCGGAAGAATGT
>PNEQ01085073.1:36704-68576 GCA_003012365.1 Medauroidea extradentata | reverse complement strand
TTTTTTTTTCTTTGTAAGAAACGTGATTATTAAGGCAGACGATCCGAAAAGCAGGAACGAGCAGCGAGAAACAACCTATACAGGAGTTTCACTCTACAGTAACCTATCGAGACGTGGTGTTGTACAACCTCTATGAGCCCAGGACACAGATATATATATATATATATATATATATATATATATATATATTTTTTTTTTTAATAAAATTTTATTTTCATGAATTATTTCAACGTTACGTGACGCAGTTGGTCTAAATTCCGGCAGGTTCTGGGCTCGAATTCCGTTAAAAGCTACGTGCAAACGTTCAATTTTGACACACAATAACTACAAGGCAGATCGAATTAGAGCAATTTACATGTAGTTGTTTAAAAGGGGTAAAATTGCAGTTCGCTTTACACTTAGGTTCCTCTACAACATCAGTTGACATATCGTCGGTATACTGCCATAAGTGATTAAGTCATTAATGTTATTTTGTTTAAAAACACTATTGAATTGTAGATATTAACAAAAATGTGGTACGTTTCTATACTGTGACGCAACAGTACGAAATGACGAATATACTTAAAACTTGGGCAATTGTTCGTGAACAATATATACATATTCCTACCATTTTTATCATTGTATCTCATTTTGACTGCGTCACTTTTGGCAGTAAAACGACGATATATCATCTCACTAATATTAAGTTTGCTGTACCAAATATATTTCCGTGAAACCTTTACCCACTGAAACTTTGTAATAGCAATAAAGTTCCAGTGAATATGTTGAAAATAAGTAATTTAGGGCACCGTCACCAATGGATGTACACAGGGTAAATAAGATGTTTTTCATTCGATTCAACTCTTACCTTAGGTGTCTGTAACTACCCCACAGCGTCAAATTGGCAGGGTTATAAATAAGGTCCAGGCGAAGTCGCCGTTAATGTCAGGGACAAATTTAAGACTGCTTTTCGCGTGGACAGCTATAGCTACTTATCCTGCTGCATAACTAGCCGCTCGGACATTCTAACATTTGATGACTGAAGTACTAATCTTGAGTACAAATAGGTTCTTCAATTAAAGTAAATATTACCAGCAATTGCGAATAATACTTGCGAGCAAAGCCGCGGGGGACTGCTAGTTTACATATAAAAATAAAATGAAACTTTAATCTTTTATTGTCTTTACTCAGTTTTTTTATTTGCTGTGGAACTTTACAGCATTGCATATCATTTCAGTGTTAAGATGTTAGTGTCACTGAAACATCAGAGAGTCTGTTCCATTTTGCGATCTTATTATGTTAAGTTGATAGTTTCCTCTCTGCAGCTCAAAAACTGACTTCATACTTATTTCTTTCAAGTAAAGCATTAAGATTCTGTCCAGTTTAAGTATACAAAGATTTTAATCACGGCGTACAGTGATCTGTTTTTCCTTCTACGTTTCCTGAGACCAGCCAAGCAATGAATATCCTGCTCGCTTGTGAAATATTGCTAGCTATAATAAGTGTTTCTGTGCTTTCGGTCATTTGATTAGTTAAAGCCACACATGATATTTATTAATTATTATCAAAAACATAAAATATGATTTAATTAATGTTTAATATTGTTGTATAATGTACTCTAAATCACTCTTTATCCTGGCAGTTCCCTAACGCAGAATGTTTTTATTACTGCAACAGCAAAGGTAAGGTCTTGTCGTGTGAACATATGGCATCTCTAAACCACAGCTAGAAGATATTCTCGTTTATAAGGTTGTGTTTTCCAATACACGCCCACAAAATTATATTAATTTAGGCACGAGCTCAGGAGGACCGGGGTTAGATTTCCTGCTCCTAATTAAATTTTCCTATGTGGTTTCTCCGAAACGACTCCAAGTGAATACTGGTATAAATCCTCTCTCTACAAATACCATGACCAATTCCGTTCCCAGTCCATGGCCTTGTGTAAAATTGAGAGTAACCGTCTATAGTGACGTGTATCAACGAAACTTCAAGGTCACATAAACAAAATTAAATATAACCATGCTAAATAGAAAGGATGATTCACTTCCTCTGCATCGCCCTTTCCCCGAAAACAAGACGTCTCCGGAGTGTATGCGAGAAAACTAAACTTTGATAACTAAACCCTGCATGAAATATCTACATGTAGTAATTAAATTCCCCAGATTTTACTAGAAGTAATGGGAAATTGAGCATTGGAAATATTTGGATAGACAGTTCAAAAGAAAGAGCATTTATAAATATTATTGACGAGTTTATTCTCCACACAAGAAATACAAAAAGTGTGAACAAAATCATGTCTGATGCAGGACAACGAATATTTTAACAATTTTGAGGAGCGTTATGAACAAATGTACGTTCCTAGTTGCCAGTTCACTGTGGGGTTCTCTTAAACCATAACAATTTCCCTTTGATCAATTGATCGTGTGCATGTAAGTATGTACGCCCGAAACAATTGTTTCGTTGATCTCGATTTGATTGTACATAAGACAAACACGTTTCTTATAAAAGTCATTAAGTTGAACATAGGCTATGCTCACAAAAAAATTTATATGCTTATTTATTTTTTATTTCATGTGCGTAAACCTCAAACGCTAAAAAATATATGCGTACCTATCTAATTGTTGTGCATAGCTGTGGCATTGAAAAAATATATGTTAAGAAGATCTGTTCAACGACACCTTACACTACCCTGTTCCAATTTAAAATTCAATGCTGAGCCCCGTATTCCAACTTCCGGAATGTTGTGCAGAACAATATTGTTAGGTATCTTTGCTTCATTAAGTTTATTACTGCACTGTTAAATAATGTTCCTTGAAAGCATGGGTCGTTTTACACCCTAACACAACATGGGACCAAAGACGTTATAAAAGAACTAGGCTGTATCGCTGCTCTTTCGTTACGTGACGAAATTGAACGCTGCCATATTGCAGGCGAAGATAGTGTACTTCAGTAGGGGTGGGGGGTAACGATTTTTTTTATTTTCAACAAATAAAATTAGGTATAGGACATCGCATGTTACGGACTGCAATATGGCGCCGTTCAATTTGGTAACACACAGAGATAGGCCGTCAGCATTGATTTTGCATGGGACACACGCACACTTCAGATTGTAAATAAGGCAACTCTTCGTCATTGTTACAAGACAAGTCTGTTGACATCAGTTTGCGTTATACGACGTGTTCCAGAAACATATGATAAATCTGTAGTAGGATATGTACTGCTGACGTGAAAATAAGTTATTTGAGATGTCGGAAAATTACAGGATGTCACATCTAGGTGCAGGAAGAGTTGCCTACCCACCAGGCTATCGTAGCTACAACTGTAACCTCTGGGTGCGTTTTACACGAAACGGTGGATCCTAGAAAGTTGCCCAAAAATTTCCTTATTTGTACAATTACAACAAACTCATTAATTAGTATATCATCAAACGTCACTTTTCGGACACATTAACCACATACTTGTACGTAACAAAAGGGTGCAATCTACTATATTTCACATGACGTTATGCGTACAGTCACGCGGTCCACCAACCAACTTAGGCCTTAATTATTTACTTTGTTTTTCATGATTATTACTGTGTATTTCCTTTCGTGCATTTTAATTAAATTTTTTTAATTATTTTGTTATTTATTTTATTTTGCTTGAATCTCATTATTTGCAGCAATTAATTAAAATATGTTTTGTTTGAATTGAGGGTGCGTGTATTTTTTACCCAGTTTACGATGTAGCGGACAAGTGTGCTTACACAGTTCCTGAAAGGGCTAAAATTAGATTGTAACCTATTTTATTACTATTACTGTTCACCGGAGCGCACGTGCGCTTGTGCAACTATAGAGTATGTGACAGAGACAGTGTGATGTTTTGCGCGGGCCAGGGTGGACCTACCAAAATACATGCCATAAAAATATATCAAACTTTATTTTGTAATTTCAAATGTTATTAGTTTTTTTAAAGCATTATGTGTATTTAAGACGTAGTAAATGAGTATAAGTTATGTATTTATTCATAAGGAATTTAATTAGTTTTTAGTTTTGGGTAACGTTAGGTTGCCTAGTGTGTTGGGTGGCCTCCAGGGGCGCTAAGGTGGAGAAGGAAGCGTTACGGGTGTTGGACGGCCATTTTCTATTCTGCATAGGGATTCTGCGTGTATATTGTGTTGCGCGCTGTGTTCGGCTACGGTTAGCTGCGGTTATCACTCGTATATGGTTGTAGAGGCCGTCACTTCAAGCATGGGTACGATGGAGGACGAGGAAGTTTATACCAATATTGTACGCTCATATTGTCAGAGACTTTGGCTCTATAATGTATAACCCAGTTTAGCGAAGAGTATTTTTGTTACATTTGATAGTGCGGATGGAATCTTAGTTATTAATTGTTTTATTTTAATTTTTTATTATTAACAATGTTACTCTGCAACACCACCACGTTTTATTAATTTTCAGCGAGTTCTACGTTTAAACTTGTGTTCTTCTAGTATAAGTTTTAATTTGGTTATGTAAACTAAGTTCCGGTATTTCAATAATTCTGTAAAGTAAACTATTGGGTCTTGTCTAATTAAACCAACATGTGGTGAAACGAAACGATGTTTCCCGTCATTTCATGATCTGAAATAAGCAGGCGTGTAAACATGACAACCTTCGATATGTAAGATATACAGGCTGTTGCAAAATTCCATGTCAATACTCTAGGAAAACAATCCTCTCGTGTGGAAGAACAAATAGTGTTATATGAACATAGGTCCAAAAACGCACCGTTTCTGCGCTACAGTTGGCATACATGACGTATGGTTTATAGCGCGCTGGCAGGATCATGTTGATGTGTCACAGTTGTTCCTACTGTCTGTGTGTTAGTGGTGTAGTGTGTGGAATAGTAACGTGTTATGTACTGCTATAATTATGTCCCACAGCAACGTGATCCTACCCGCGCGCTATCAACCATACGTCATGTATTGCCAACTGTAGCGCAGAAATTGTGTGTTTTTGGACCTATGTTCACATAACACTTTTTGTTCCTCTACACGTGAGGACTGTTTTCCTAGAATATTGACATGGAATTTTGTAACATTCTGTATAGTTAACAAGCAGTTAAAACCAGGGCTTGAGCATGTTGCAAGAGTCACCCACTATAGTACGACGCACCATAAATTCATTTTAGGGCAGATTTCAGTTTTCGTACTTTACACACCACATTATTTTCCTCTAATGCACGTACTTTCCATAATAATATGTTCCACAAAATATGGTATTCAGACTTTGCCTTTAAGGGCTTCTACAGTGTCCTTGATGCAGAGAATATCGCACTTTCATCGCAGAAAACGCTTATAAACTGTAATAGGCCTCTTTGCCAATCAGATTGATTAAATTTAATGTTCATTGTAAATAACGCAAAATGTGGTATAATTATAATAGAGAGTCCGTTGACATTTCGTTGTAGTCAGAATTACGTGTTTAATCTTGCTCTATCGTAATAATTTGTTTAATTTCATTTATTTTACATTTAGTTTTGTATACTGGCCAGAGGCGAGAGGTTTCAGAGGAGTATTTTGAATTGTGTTACGGCTATTGAACCCTTCACGCCAACGGAAAGAGAAAGCTGGAAATGTAGGACGAAAGCTAGCCCACAGCCTTGAATTTGTGTGGGGACCAAGGCTCAAGAGGCTGCAGTAAAATTTAATATTAACTTCATTATTAGTTAGCGCAGAGAGTTAAAAATTTTTTTATATAAGTTGTGTGTATGTCAATGTTAACCTGTGTGAATTTTGAAAAGATACATTAAACCGGTGCGGACGAAAGGCCGTGTTTAGTTATGTCAGTCGTCCACAGAACTTGTGATTGGTTGGGAGTAAAAGGGGAGAGTTCTAGGGAAAGTGCCGCGAGCGCGTCGGTTAGGTTTGTTAAGGGACTCGCTGTTCAGGCACCACGAGAGGTGGTTGTGTCGCTAGCCGCGGATATTCGCGTGGTCCGCGGATTATTTGTGGAGACTCTAGTTGTGGCTGTCACGAGAGGTGGACGGGCCCTAGATTCGCGGGAGTCCGCCTTTAAGATTTGCTGTGTTTTTCGACGTTACAAAAGGTGCACGCTCGTGGGACTGACTAGCTAAAAATGGGGTTCCGAAGTATCCAGAAAAGAAATAAATTTGGTTTTATTATCTCGCTACTAGTAACACCTACTAGAACAGTGATCAAAATTAATGTGTATATTTTCTCTTCAAATAACCGAGGAAGGTTATAAAACTAATGTCAAAACACTCATCAGTTTAGGCACTATAACAAGAGTGTCGCAGGTTATTAAAGTCGCCTAAATTTTCCAAATACCTGAGGGAACTAGAGGAATACATGTTTATAAGCAGATTATTCTATGTGAACAAAATAACTTTCGTAGGACTGTCACATTTTACTAAATATTTTGCTCCATTGCAAAATAAATCCTTGGAAACTGGTTGTCAGACAATATTTTGTGTCTCTTCAAAAAAGTGTAAAGTTTACAATAATTTAGTTGTAAATAGACAAACATGTTTATAAATATACAGACATTTTTGTATATTTTCAAGAATTTCCTGAAAAGTTTATAATATTTTTTTGTAAACGTAAATTTTTTACTCTGCTTAATATTAGTGCTGCATCAGCGTGTCATATTTGAAATATCTTCTTTTAAAATCAGTAAATTAGTGACAAAATTTGATCACTTATTTCGAAACACGTATATATCTTAATTGTGTACTAAAATTGTATTCGAATGACACCATTGATTTGCAGGAAACACTCTTACCATACCTAGTTTGTCAACATTCGTTTGCATTGTTACGATAAATTTGAAAACTTTTATTTTTGAAGTGTACCATTGCTTTTACGCTAACTCCCGCTGCGCCACGGAATGTTTTAATATTGGGATCGTTTGGTCAATAAGGTCATCTATCGAAGATCTCAGGCTCTTCCTGCCAATTACATGTTTGCACTTTTTTTTTTTTAATGTAAACTTTCCGTATTTACCAATCACGGTTCTGTCTACCTTTGGAGTATTTCTGTAGTCTTCAACATCGTTAAAATCTTTATGTTTTGAACTGGAATTTGATATGATCTTTGAATGATTTTTGCAATGGGGATGTATGACAAGATGAATATTCATGGATATACGCCATTGCTTGCGAGTGTTGCCAAGTCGCAGAAAAAACCCACAAAAACATAAAAATACAAAGAAAATAAAAAGGCAACAAAATTACTATTGTATTTTTATGTTTTTGTGGGTTTATCTGCGACTTGGCAACACTAGCAAGCAATGGCGCATATCCATGAATACTCATCTTGGAATTTGATGTTTAAGTGTGTTTTTAGTGGTAGTGGAAGATTATTTATTAGTTCAGATGTGGCAATGTATGGACCGGTTCTATATATGTATTATTTGTGATGTGTAAGACGTATATCTGTCTTATTTCTGATGTTATGAGAATTAATATCTTGGTTTGTAAGATTTGTGATGTTAGTTAGATAGATGTATAAGCTAGGCAAAGTAAAGATTCTTAGTTTTCTGAAGTGAGGTTTACGCGATGCTGGCAGTTTTATGCTCGCTATGATTCGCACTATTTTATTTTGCATTTTAAACACCTCATTCAAGTTGACTGACCCCAGAATATTATCCCAGAAGCAATCAAGGTGTTAACAATAGCAAAATAGAGAGCGACTGTGCGTTGCAATGAACATGTTTTCTTGACTGAGTTGAAAGCAAAGCATAAAATACAGCTTAATCTATTACACAGAGCTGAGGTATGTTGTTTCCAGCTCAAATTATGGTCAATTATTATACCTAAAATTTAGTGATACTTGCAAGTGGTAAAGTTATATTATTTAGTTTAGCATTACTTTCAAAATAAATTTGTTTGGAAGTGTTATCATTACTTCTAAAGTAAATAATAAAGGCTTTAGATAAGTTAAGAGTAAGTTTATTTTTAGTAAACCATTCCTCCATATCATCACAAGTGTATTTAAAACTGATTGTGAGATATTCTATATTATTTTTACTTGTAAATGCAGATGTGTTGTCTGCACATTGTTATTGATGCAGATTTTATGTGATATGGTAGGTCTTTTTTATCAATAACAAAAAAATATTGGTCCCAGTATCTAGCACTGCGGTACTCCTATTTTTATAGGTTTGCTGTGTAATTTATACTCAACGTGCTGATTTTTTGCATTGTACTGCCCAAGGCAAACTTGTGTTCCATTAGAAAGGTAAGACCTTAACATATCTAATTCTATTTCATTAATTCTATATTTACTAATTTTTTGGAACAGTAACTGATGATAAGCACAGTCAAGAGATTTAGAGAGATCCGCAAATATCCCAGCTACTGCATTTTTCTACCCAGATCAGTTAATTCATTACTTACAAAATTATAGAGAGCCTGAGTTGTGGATTTCTTTGGTTGACATCCACTGATTAGGAGCCATTAGCTTGTTATGTCCCAAATAGTTAACTAACTGAATTATATATTATATATCGTTTTTTCAAGGATTTTTTAGAATACTCATAAAATTGAGATTAATATATAATTACCAACATTTATTACACTTCCTTTTTTGTGAAGGGGTATTATTTTAGAAGCCTTAAGCCTGTCAAGAAAAATACTATATGATAAACATTTGTTTCATATGTTGGTTAGAGGACCTGTTAAACTGTGAACACAGTACTTGATAACTTATAGGAATTTCATTTAATCCAACATAATTTTTATTTTTAAGATAATAAATGATTTTTCATATTGATTCTTCAGTGACGCTAGCAATAGTAAATTCCTATTATTATAATATACAATACCCCTCTGTCTCTTCGCGATGACACATCTGGACATTGTTTTTACAGATTGGAGTTTCAGAGCTACTGTTGCAAAGTAGTCATTAAGGTACTCTGATATTTTATATTTATTTTTAACTAATGTTCCATCTCATTCCAGAGAAATGTATTTTATTGATTGCTTATATTTTATTTCATTGTTAATGACAGTCTGCATTCTTTTAGATTTGTTATTAGCTATTTGCAGCTTTTTATCATTATATAATTTTTTTTCAACTTCAGTAAGTTTTTTTATTCCTTGTTGTATTTATTGTAGTTAATTACATGCCTTAGTTTACAAATATCTTCAGCCACCCTCTTTAGAGTTTTAAGTTTATTTAAAGATTCAGTTAGTCCTTCTGTCATCCAAGTGTTTTTTTTTTGTAAGGCAATGCTTTTCTTAGATTTTTAACGAAAGGATCTGTTAAATTGTAAAATTAATGTAGTACTGAAAGTATAGCATGGCGTATTTGGGTACGGTTCAATATAAACAGCCAATTTGCTTGCAACATATTACTAAAACATTCCTTACTTTCAGTTGAGAATACCCTTTTATGCTTCAGTATACGTTTGATTAGGTCAGTACATTTCAAAGAGGATAGGTAATCACGTTTAATGCCTATGATATGAGATTTGTGATTTAATAGAGCAGCTTCATTGTAACAAGCCGTGTATTGAGTATTTGATATATTGTGGTAATGTAATCAATACATGTACCTCCAAATGATACATATCTAGTTGGATCACTTATTTCAACAGATAAGTTGAATTGTTGGAATAGATTTAGCAATTTTTTGCAGTAAGTACTGTTGCTATTTAAGTCTATACAAATAATCACCGCAAAGAACCATATAATAATTTATGACTTTTTTGCTATTGCTTCAATATTTTCAAGAAAAATTATTGTAATCATTTGAAGAATGTGACCTATAGACTTATACTATACTTAAATTAGATTATCTATCTTTAAACACCAACATTCAAAAGTTTTCTCAAGGCACAAATTGCTTACACCAATTACTTTGCACGAAAGACCTTTTCTTAAATAAATACAAACACCTCCACTTCTTGCAATTTTTCTATAGTAACTAGTTGTAAGAAAATATTCATTAAGGCTAAATGTCCCAATTTTAAATCTAAGTGCAGCCACCACGCGGCAGCACCAAAATGAGCAAATTTTCTACAGAAAATCTCGGCGACCCATGAACGGATTTTAAAGTGGAAAACGGAATTTTACATCGTAACACCATACTAATGTAGGTAATTAGTTTTCTTGTCATCAAAGTTATATGATATAGTAATGTTTTAAAAATAATTTCTACAATGCAATGTTTTTTTTTAAGTCGCCTTACATGAACATGGCCATGAGTTAGACGAATTCAACGCAAATTACAGATTTTGAATATAGGTCAAATACTTTTGTCGGAAACGGAAAAATTAGATATTAAGATGAAATGTGTCGCGATACAGGATTTCCGCCCTCACCGCTTTTTTCCCTTCGCCTAAATAACAGTGTTAATGCGACAATCGGCCTCTGGTGTGCTTCCGAGGTCAAAAGCATTCTTCCCATCTCTCTCTTGTAATTATATATACGTAAGGCTGGGTGTTACATTTGTATGGCGGCGTGGTAATTATAGACAGAAACACTCAACAACTAAACCAACTATGCTACCGTTATTCAGACACGGTTGTTAGTAAGTATCATCCAAGCTTCGCCTGGTGGTAACTCAGGAAACTGTGTAAAACACGAAGCCATATGCGTTTCGTTTTCCACAGAGGTAGCGTCACTACTCCTCCGGGCTATTACGTACGTCTCAACTTTGTTTCTGACTCGCAGGAATAAATGTTGGTCTAACATATGCTAATTGCCTTTTATGTGTATGTGTAATGTCATAAATATGTGCAGATTTTGCAGATAAAAGTATTACGTGACCTAATTTGTTTATTTTAAGAAATGATGCACTGAGTCAATGTATGAGTTGCATTTTGCAACGCCAAGATTTTTCAAATCTAACTATTCAAAATATCTACCTATAGCCATTACAGGCACCGCTTTGTGACGTCTTATGAATGTAGTTCATAAAAGTCGGATTTACTACTACATTCTCACACATTTTAAGTCTTTATAACATCAATTAGAATATTAACCCTATTACTTCAAATCCCCCCTCCCCCCCAAAAAATTGTTTTTCGCCATCTTACCACCCCTGAGGTGTATGCACTATGCGATTACAGAAATGCAAATGGTAAAATATATTTTACATTATCATAAAATAAATGGATGATGTTACGCCAAAAAAACTAATGTTTCCTAAATAAATATTCGGGTCTCGGTGTCGTGCAATGAACATATAGCCAGGCGAAAAAGCAGATATAATTATTATTAGCAAAGAATTTGTACATTGTCTCGTACCTGTAATAACTACAACTTCATCAGAACCTTGGAGTTCTTTTATTTATTGAGAATTCGTTTCCATATTTGTCAACAATTTAGGAAGATGGACGGAACTAGTATTTACAAATGTAATTTAATAGCCCAAGCTCCTTGTTGAATTACGCGAAAACGTAAATTGGTTTTTCAGTAAAGGAACCAAATACACTTTGTACTTATGCACGAGAATATGTATGAGGAAAACTGGGTTCCTGTGCCGGAATTCAGAACTGAACGAGGGAAATTTAGCCTTCACAACAGTGTTTCTTATTCAGCAATAGTATACATAGAATAATATTTAAATGTACATGTTTCTACATGATCGCGACGTAGTTGTGTGTAATTCAATCCCGGAGATACATACTAGACACAAAGTACAGTATTAAAATATGAGAAATTTGTACATTAACACAAATAATTAATTAATAGTTATTCAGTACTGTAATGGTAATTTTGTCTTTCAAAACATTTTCCACGGCTGAATTAAGTGTATTGCAGAATGTTTAAAATTATATTGAATATAACCCTTAAGGGTGTTCAGGTGTGATAAAATAATTATTTTTTTAATTTTTATGAAATATTGTTAGTTTTATAGACGATACTTGTGAGTACATTTTCCTCTTACGAAAGAATTTTAACTCGCATAATTTTCTCATAACGGTGCGTCAAAGTCAAAATTGGCATGTTCTGCTGCCATGCAAATAGTGAAAACCAACTGACCTACGTAAACAAAATAATTCACTGTGATATGACATCCCATGAGCTATGCAATAAAGTGTTTTAAAGACCATAACGTAATATTTTGCATTTTTTAAAAAATTGTAAATATACAAGAAAAAAGTTGAAAATTCAGAAAATTTTTAAAATACAAAAATAGTTCACGGGATTTTTAAAAATGTTTTATTACGTAGCCCGTGGCATGTTATTTCACTGTGAATAATTTCACTTACTTTAGTCAATTGGTTTTCACTATTTGCCTGGCAGCAGAACATGCCAATTTTGACTTTGACGCACCGTTATGAGAAAATTATGAAGAAGGCATTGCTTCTCTCCTTTCCTTCAATATGTAAGTCTTTATATGTCCAAACTCTAAAGTAACACCTTATTGTCTCAGTGATTTGGAGTTGTTCCTGTATCAGGGAGTTGTTATTGTGGTTCAGTTTCGGCTTGCTCGTTTTCGGAACTATGCAAAATTTCTTAAACTTGTCATTGAGGCTTCAAGAATAGTCATGTCTTTGGCAGATTTCGGGCACTTGATTTCAAGTATTGCGTCGTCTCTGATTACCACATCAGGAGTAGCACCCAAAAACCCATACGTTTTGTGGACGAACAATCCACAGGGATTGACAACTAGGCCAGTTATTTCCTCGAAACTCTTTCTTGCAATGTGTTCGTGATTGCGTTCATATTCCATCGCTTGAGAATAATACCTTTCGTACAGCAACATGTTTACCGCTGAAGTCCAATTTGACCTCTTTTTGTAGTTACACACATGTCCGAAGTTTGAAGCAGTCAGCCTGTCCTTTCGGGCAGAGAATCGTTTTTCATTTTCGGTTTGTGCTCTCGTATTTATCTCCAACGGTTTTCAATTTTCCTCACTTAAATTCAACGGTTTCAGTTCTACTTTTTTTTATCTTCCATTTCATTGCCATCAGTATCCAATTGGTTACACAGATCACCACAATTTTTGGTTGGTAATTCTCTTCTGGTAACGGTATTTTCCTGAAATCAGAAAAAAAAACTGAAAGGTACTGTAACGTATCATTCTCCCATATGATTATCAACTGTTGTTTATTAATAATAACTATTTACTTTTTCATAATATTTCCTCTCATAATCTGAAACCATGCCAATGTCACTCCGTAAGAAGTAGTTAATTATCTATTTATATTGTAAGCAAGTAATATTGTACATGTTTTCAGTTACCCAGTTGTGAATAAAGTACGGATACAAAAACAGGCGTACCTTTTTTTCGTTATATTCGTACATTTGTTTTGGTTTCATTCGAGTTCCTATTTGAGACAGATCGCAACATGTTTTACCGAAAACATATGAAAAGTTATTAAACGTCCAGTTATAAGTATTCTTAACACAATTCTCGAAACAAGAACTCTTATTGTACGGCGATACACACTCAACAACGCTACTGAAGAATGCTCTGGTGCGCCTGGTTTGGTTCTGATCTGTTTAGTGTTTGGCTGTTATTCGCAGAACATCTGACAATGCACTTGACCCACTGTAACAGTACACAAATGTTGTGAATTATTTGGTTCATTGTTTCATAAGTCTGCTTTCTCCTCCCATTCACTGTTGACACACAGACAGCAGCCAAAATAATATCGGCTTTGATAATACGGTGTAAATATGAAGTTACATAGCATGTGCGTGTGTGGAGGGGGGTTCGCGACATATGTATTTACGTAAAATTATTTATATGGATTAATAAAAATCTGACGCCCTTCATTACATGTATAGGATAAACATCTTCCTCCGATTTGAAGTTTTCGCTGGCTTTGTTATATCTAACAGTTGTAATGTACAAATACGCGTTTTATTTTTCCTAGTTTTCATTCTAACTCCGTGAGGAACAATATCAGGGGATACCTAAGTATATCAGAAGGGGTCCTTTTCAGCGGCGTCATTTCAGGTTTTTCTAGGGGGGTGGGGGGCAAGATTTTGTTTTCCGGTGACAGTGACCTTGTTGCACCGTTTTTATTAATTAAGCATGTATAAATTAGATGTTTTAATAATAAAACTTCAGTTTTATGTGCTTAAGTTAGCATTATTTAATTTTAAAAATACAAACAATATATTTATACACATGAAATTCCAAATCCAGGGGGGGGGGCATTTGCCCCCCCCCCCCTGTAGCCCCAAATGACGCCCCTGGTCCTTTTCTGTCATGTAGTACATAACTATTGGATTTAGTCCGCCTAAAAATTCCGCTCTTGTGCGCCATCCTTCAATTACGACAAATTGCCAGGGCCAAATTTTTAATAATATTATTATCTGATTTAATTTATATTTCTAACAATGTTTGGGGGAATGCAGTCCGTGTATGTTACCACGTATTTATGAATTTTTCATATTAGCATATCAGAATACATTGCTCCTACACCTGCAATTTATCTATTCTGATTGTGTAGTACGTCATTGTCGTAACTGATACGCACAGACACGAAATTGATGTGAAGTAGGTTCTACAGCACTGTAGTCTTGAATGCCGATGAGCGTAAATGGTGTTGGTGTAGAGTATCTTCGGAATGAAGGGGTGGGGTAAACGGGAGAACCCCGATAAAATCCGCCGACCGGTGACATCGTAAGGCATGGTTTACCTGACCGTGGATTGAACCCGGGTCGCCTTTGTGGAAAGTGAGCGATCTAACCGCTCAGCCACCGCGGCCCACTAATAACATTGATCGCGAAATATATTTTCCCATATATTTACAAATACATCAACCGTAACATTGTATTACATTCCTCTTAGTGCCCAAGTCTGTAGGATCGCAAGGAAGCATTCGGGAATCTGAATAGTATTGGGAAGTTACAGTGATTGACTCAATTGGCGATGGTTTCTGCCAGCTATTTTCTCTTTGTGGTGTTGACAGAAGCAAGGCTTGTTTCCTGTAATTAGCAAATGAAATAAATAACTACAAAATTACTACATTAGGTACCTATATCACTAAAAGGTGCGGTAAGAGGGATTTACGGCCCTAGTTCTTCAGAGCGATGAGGGTGAAATGAAGTGAAGGACAACACATAATCCGTACCTCGTCCAGATTCGAACCGGGGCCTTCTCGCACCGTAGACCGACGCCTTAACGACTACGCTATGTGGGCTGGCCATATCACAAAAATAATATGCATGAAGACAAAACTGTTATTCTTATACTGACAAGTTACTAAGTATCAGTCCCATACCTTACTTTATTCTGTATTCTCAATTTTACTACGCCGCAAGGTACTGTTTTTTTTTTTGCCGTTAAAACAATCTTTTCTTTTTTCCTCCTTTTCCTGTCACGGCTATACAATACACTGGTTGGCTACTTGAAGAGGTGCCTGTGTCAGCGCTGTTGGTGACGATATCCCCAGAAGTTTTGGTCCTAACACTGTAACATCAGTACTTGGGATTATAATAAAATGAAAGTTAAAAGGAATATAAAACTAAATACAACTATCCTTATGCTTATTTCATCGATAAGTTCAACCTAGCGTCAGATCTGAATACATGTTACTATTGATAGTCACCCTTTTCCTCAAACATATATTTTGTGAACTAAATATGTATACATTACATGCAAGTTGTGGAAGAATTAAGTATGAATTTGTTGAGATAGATATGTAACGAGGGCATCTAGTGATCACTTTATCGTGAACAGTATATTCCTATAGTATACGAAAGCACAACCTAAGTACAAGAAATATTAGTATATTACTTACTTTTCCGTAAGCGCCTTTCTCACGTCAGGTTTTCTTCTTTCGTGGGACAGCCGAAGTACATTTTTCCCTTTCACAGAGAATCTGTGTATATTTTCCATTTTGGCACATAATGTACCCAATACATCATTAATTCGATTACTAAATGTAAATGCACAGGTTATATTTATCTGTTATGAGTAAAGGAGGAGCATTCAATTACTTGCTCAGCTAACTATAAACGACGATACGAATGACAAGGACATCCATATCCTGTATGTGGATACTGCCAATAGCTGTACACCAATAGCTGTACATACAGTAAATGAAACCGAAAAAAGATACAGAATTACAGCATCATTCTCATAGGCGTACTGAACTTGCATGCGGTTGCTAGCTCAGGCTGAAGTTCCCTCGTGATGGATAGCTGCCGTAGGGGAATTGGGGGGCTGGGGGGGGGAGAGAGTGTGTGTGTTATCATGTTTCAGTTGCTGTGACCTTGAAAAAATAGTGAAGGTTTTTATACCTCCTTCTCCCTTTCTCACAAACCCAGTCCGCCAGTCGTCGCATGACTTATCACACGTACAAAGGCTAGCAGACATACGCGTGTGCAACTTAACCAGTGTCCTTTACTTCTCTTTCCAATTCTATACATTTTTACTTTACACGTAATTTAGTGATAAATCGTACTATTATTTTATTAGTGAGGATTTATTGTTGTTTTGCACTAATGTTTACATTATTTTACTTATCTTCATTGGCAAACAATATTATACACATATTGATTTTTACAATTCACCACTTCGGAAATACGTAAGCGTATCATTGTATCTGGATGCTTTCAGAAAACGTCGAAACACTTAGTGTGATTTGTATTGCCGTGTTCATTCGTCAACTATTATAGTGAACTAACAGATACCGCAAGCACGCATGTACCAGTTCTAACATGCCAGTAGATTTGCAAAGAGTTGAAACACGAGTGAAGCACTTGTACAGTGTGAATTAGGTAAGTAATACGCGAATGACAGTGTAATAGTACATATTAGACACCGAACAGGCATACAGGCTGCAAACATAGTAAAGTGGCTATAGGCTGGAATTTCTTACCTCCCGAACACAGACGTATTGGCATGCAAATCTGTTTTCGTCTGTCAGTATTACCACCACAAGAGTTTCCGCAAAATTGTATGTCTGTTTATTAAGGTACTGAGAAACTAGGCTTGCTTTGTAATTTTGTTCCGTTGTTCCAGAGCAATCGTTAACTATCCTTTACTTATTTCATTTGTATTTTACGTCCTGTAGGTAGCCCAAGTAATTAGACACGGTTGCACGTTTATTTTGTATACAAACAAACTAACCTAATAACTCATATGCCTACCCAGGACTCAATTCCACAACATTTCACACCGAATACCGTTGTGCCAACCACTGTGCTACGGTTACTCAGTCATCAGATGTAACTCGCATGAATATTATTTGAGCCTTGAACACGGATAACGTCTAAAATCACCAGGCAATCTAATACAAGACTGACCACAGTAGCAGACACGGATGATAAAGAAGATGGCGCGGAACGGCTGATAGATGAGCTCTGGCGGGCCTTGGTCGCGCTTGACCGAGTATCGCGAATTCCTTATTTGTCTGTTTCCGTCAGAACTATTTGACCTACACAAATTCTGTAAACTGCTTTGAATTCGTCTAACTAATGGCCATGTTCTTGTAAGGCGATTTTTTAAAATAAATAGGTTTTATAAGTTATATATTTAAAAATTACTGTATCGGATAATTTCAATGACATGCAATCTACTTACCTACATTGTATTACGATGTACAATGCCGTTTACCGATTTGAAATCCGTCCACGGGTTGAGGAGTTTGTTATGTAGAACTTTTTGGTCCTGAAAGTGCTGACATCACTCTGCAGAGAATTACACTATACATGGGGGACATTTAGACTAAATATTACACAATTCAATACTGCAGTTTGCAAACCAATGTTTTGATATGCATAAGACGACAACTGAAGAAATGTAGTGCAAGCTCTCCAAAAGTAATTCCTTACTGTTTAGGCTGTGTACATCTTGATGCATCATAGAAATTGATTTACTACGTGTGTTACAGTGTCCTAAATTTTCTACCAAATTGATAGTTTTTTAACACTGGATTTCCTGCGTTTGTATTTATGTGCCTGCTAAATTCACTAGTCGTATAAGAACTGAGTTGAGGAATATTTAGTCAATACGAACAGTCTAGTGGAATAGTTTCTCTAAAATTTAAAATAAGTGAAGAATTCAAGGATTTACAAATTTTTTCTGCAAGTTCACTTTTACCTAGGTAGTTCAAAGGCAGGCCACGTGCGGTGTGATGATCTCTACTAAAATTTGCTACCTCTATTACACTAACATTTTTTAATTCACTGCGAATGTCATTTAGTAATTTTATTTTCCCTCACAATTTGTTTAGACCAGAGTTATTTGATAGGTCATGTCTTAATGGAACGTTAACAAAGACTGTATAGTGCTTTTTTGGTTGCACTTTTGAAAACACTACCTTCATTCTTTGCTAGTACATTAGAACCCCATCCAAGCACGATACAATCATTTTTGTCGAGTTGTTTACAAGTATATTGAAAAATACAATTGCTTGGCCTAATGACTGGTTGCATTTCAGCACCAGGGTAGATGTAGCTAGTCATGGAGGCTTCTTGACACTTTTCAGAAAGTAGAGTTCCTGATGTATTACCGTTAACTGTTTGCAAAAATAATCACCTTGCTTTTAAGGGGTATTTATCAGTTTCTTCTCGATAACTTCTGTTCCAGTCGATGTACCAAATCACAAAGGATATATTCATTATTTCGCAACGGGAAACAGCTGAAAAGTAAAAGTTGCTTTATTTGCGGGAGCGACTACAGAGGCCACCAAATTAACAGAAACAATGCCATATGGATTCCAAAAAGTGAATGAAACTATAAACTATGCCTTGTCAGCGTGAAAAAAGAAAAACAATGTGTCTATTCCCTTAACATCGCCCTTCTTGGAGACGTTTAATTTCCTTTGTGATTGAGTGAGTTTTCATGTACTGCGATGCTTCTGGCTTACCTGATTTAGGCATAAAAATCTTGGTTCACAATATTTAAAAAGGCATAGTTGGTTACAACACACAATTTCGAATATTACTTAATAAAATTAGAGGGTCGTCACTGAATTTCTCTTATGACCGGTCGCAAAAAGGAAGTTCATGAATTGATCCAAGATCATTTGCTGGAAGTTCGACAGGTTGCACCCTAAAGTGTTGCACGAAACAAGATCAGCACTGGATCCAAGTCATTTTGAACGTGATCCTGAACTGCCGATATTTCTTGGTTCAATAAATGATCCAAGATCATAGCCATTACCAAGTTTATGGTAGCCATAATTGTCGTGGTTTCGAAACGTATGTGAATTGATTTAAAGGTAATTTATATACGTCAGCGAAGGTACTGAGTATAAAAGAGCTTTGCATCGTAAATCAGAAGTTAACTTAACAAATAATTTCCTGATAACATTGTGTTACGCACTTATGGGAATCGTTGGTAGTTCAGTTTAGGACGTTCGCGGATGTGAGATAACGAAAAAATTTTATTGAGGTTTGATTGTCAAAACGTACAGTTACTGTATCACTGTTCTCATATTGTTGGCAGAATTAAAAGCGGAAGATAACTCATCCCACGCTCGTTCCTTTTGTTTGATACATAGACCATCGTTTCTTTTTTCTCGAGAATATGAAGTCTTTCTTCCACTAAAGTACTTCTCATTAAATTTTCCATGCCTTCAACACAAAGCGTTCAAATTCTATCAACAAACACGCCATTCACATTTACAAACTCAACAGCAATAATGCTACCCAACCTAACAACTCATAATTTTCGAGTCAGTACGAAATTACTCACAAGAATTAATAATGCCGCAACTGTTCTGACCAATAGGTATTAAACGCCATTCTGCCGGACTGTGTTGTCAGAGGTAACCGCCGTTCTCATGACCCCAGCTCGAATATATTCAGGTTACATTTGTGTAACGCTTGTCGTAATGATCTTCGGATCAATTACGAACCTTCGTCAGTGACTCTCTAGTCACAGGATTATTCGTGCAACTGGGCATTAGAGGCGAGATACCCGGGAGAAGACCAGGTTAGTTCACTGACTTGTAACAAGAGGCTAGGTGCGGGGTGTATGTTGTGTTGTTCTTACAGCTCAGCACTTCTAAGCCTTCCACCAGCAAAATACGTCCACCCAGACGACCACATCAGAGTAGTAATGTTTTCTAACACGTACGGTGGAGTCGCAATGCCGTGTCCAAAGCTTGACCCCTTTTGGAGTTACAGGAGTAACGTTGCATTCTTTTAAATGACTTGTCTTGCTTGAAACCATCCCTGTTTTCAGTCTTGGTCTCACTTCAGCCAGTAGCCGTAAACCACATCGATTTATCGATCTTAGTCAGCTGCAGTTGAATGCAATGTGACAGGGATACGCCCGTTGCAATCGCCGTGGGCGCAAGTTACTACACCTTCACTTCTCAACATCCCAACAGAGGTTACCCAAATGCACTACCTCCGAGCGTGGAAGCTCTCTGGTCTCGCATTAGGTAGGTGCTGCTTTTGGAATCCCGGTGAAGCTATTATGATTTCAGTTTTCTATGATTTTTTTTTCAATCATTCCGAGGTAAATTCTGGAATGGTTCGTAATACCATGGCCAATTACTTTCCACTTTCCTATCAGAACTAGCGTATAAGACGATCTCGCAGCTTAAGTTTTACTGTCTAACTAATGTATTTGACTTTCTAACCAGTCACTTATCCCTAGTCACATTTCAATTCGGAAAACAGAATAAAATACGCAGTACTGTAATTTTATCTCTAAGCTATGTATTTTGCGCAAGAATAATTGTTCTTTGTTCGAAGTGAAGAGAAAAAGATGGAGAGTGTTTAAATGAATAAGCAGTAACAGCAAACCATTGGAAAGGTTTCCAGGAAATTACATTCGTACCGAAGCGTAAAAGAACATTACTTAAATACTTTTACCTAGAATAGAGGCATTTTAATATAATGAACTGTAATCAGCTCCAGAAAGGGGATTTACGAGTGACTCCGATAATACTGCAACTTTAAAGTTTTTTTTTTATTTTAATCAGCACGCAACACAAAGAATTGTGGTAATATTTTTTTAAATCCTAGCCTCACAGCGCTTAGGGTACTTGAATTACTGTGTCTGATAATTTCTGGATACACACTGACATACACACACGTATCATACCTTTATCACTTTTTTGTTTATATAAAATACAGAACGTAGAAAATTTAATACCCCGGACTTCGGAGGTGATTACGTGCAAAAATGGTACATATATGTCGGACATTTCACAGCTAAAAGAAATACTAAGGATTAGTATGAGCCCTTGAACATATAATTTAAAAACAATAGTTTATATAATTAAGAAAATACATCGTGATTCTTGAAATAGAAATTCGTTTAAAGTAACAAATTTATTTTATTAATGCCTTTGAAATACATATTACCAAATGAACGATCGTCCATGTTTCAAATTTACTAGGCTGGGTTTCGCGATATACTCTTAAATAACTGCACCACAAAATGAATTTTCCTTAGATAATGCCGCTTGTGTAATCCAATTCCGTAACGTAATTATCATTTTCGCCTTCGTTCCAGGTATTTTATTATTGCCATGGAAACAGTTGTGTAATTTTTAATGGCGCATTCTAGGTAAACTGTATTCAGGATAAAGTTGTACTAGTTTGACAGCAGACGCAACCAATGTAACAGTCGTAAATATTAAGGTCAAAGCCCTTAAAAACAGCAACTTGAAG
This sequence comes from Medauroidea extradentata, assembly GCA_003012365.1. Classification (NCBI taxonomy): domain Eukaryota; kingdom Metazoa; phylum Arthropoda; class Insecta; order Phasmatodea; family Phasmatidae; genus Medauroidea; species Medauroidea extradentata. The sequence goes on along the minus strand of PNEQ01085073.1, from coordinate 47,063 downwards.
TATTTCAGTGTTATACGATTGGTAAGAAGGCATAAAATAGTACCGAATGTATTACTGATATAATGTGAATATATCTATATATATAAAAGGAAGTGCCCCACTCACTGACTCTGTGGAGTTGCGGTTTTTTTTTTTTGCCAACCCACCATAAATAAAACCTCTTTGGCCTGTAGCCCGTACACACGGTCGTAGAAGAACAGGTCTGGACACTCGCCTATCTAACAATGTATTTTGCTTGACCCCCTTGTTGTTTGGCTGTAGTTCGTCAAGTTACCGAGAATGTCGTACTTTTTGGCGCTGTTTTCCGGGCGGTCGGACTCAAACTCCGTCCAATTTTTTTCCATTGTTAAATTTATAAAGTAAATAAAGATTGCTGGAGCCTTTTTTTAAATTTGTGAACGAAGAAAGTATTTTATAAATTGATAAAAAATACGTTTTGATAAATTGTTTATCTTAACGGAAAGGAAGTGGGTGGAGTTTAGTCTGACCGCCCTAACATCAGCGCCAATAAAACACAATATTGTCGGTAACTTGGTGAACTACTGCCTAACAACAAGGGGGTCAAGTTTCCAGGCGAGTGTCCAGACCTATTCTTCTACGGCCGTGCCCGTACATACGAAAGTATTATTACGGCCTGCCTTTAAGTATTCACTCGGGTATTGTACAAAGTTTGTGGTGTGGGAGGGGTGGGGTTACGGGTTCGTATCCTGTGCAAGTCCTTGCGAAGGGACATGACATGACATCATACGAGCATATTGCGTGCGCTCTTTTCACTGAGCTAAGACAATTTATAGTTCACTGTTATTGAGTACGCTAGCTGTTAAATGCCTTCATCACATATTTTATCCATATTTGCTGTTTGTACATATTACATAATTTCAGGCGGGTAAAGCCGCACCCGACCAGCTATTTTATCGAGAAATAAAGATGAATTAAAAACAAAGATGTTCTGCAATTAAATTACGCTCAGCGAAGTGGACTGGATAAAGCTGTTTGTATTTGTTGTTTTAAAGATACACAGAGAATATAGTAACACCATCAATTAATACGCAATTAAAAGTTAGTTACTCTTTTCTATAGTACACGCGGGCGAAGCCGCAAAGGGACAGCTAGTTTCCGATGAAATTCTCCTGGTATTATTCGTAGAAGTAAAGTGAGACCTTTCTGACGACGCGTATGAACAATATAGCGTCTCGTCGAAGAAATCCTCAGGTCTTCTTGACTACACGTCTGTTCGGCATCATGGACGGGAACGTTCTTTTTCATAAAATTTTCTCAATCGTTCTTCAACAAAACTACTTCTCTTGTTTTTAACGTCGCAACACCCATTCCATTCAATACTTTCCTCGTAGCTTACCCCGGGTTTGTTCACCAATATGATCAGATCAGGTTGTAATCCGTGATACAAAACAAAATATTCCTAGCATAGATATAAAAGCTGTAGAAGTCATTAAAGTTTCAAAACCACAATACTCTATACCACGGCCGTAGAAGAACAGGTCTGGACACTCGCCTATCGAACAATGTATTTTGCTTGACCCCCTTGTTGTTTGACTGTAGTTCGTCAAGTTACCGAGAATGTCGTACTTTTTGGCGCTGTTTCCGGGCGGTCAGACTCAAACTCCGTCCACTTTTTTCCATTGTTAAATTTATAGAGTAAATAAATATTGCTGGAGCCTTTTCTTAAATCTGTGAATGAAGAAAGTATTTCATAAATTTATAAAAAATACATTTAGATAAATTGTTTATCTTAGTGGGGAGGAAGTGGGCGGAGTTTGAGCCATCCGCCCTAACAGCAGCGCCAAAAACCTATAGCATTGTCGTGAAATTAGTGAACTACAGCCAAACAACAAGGGGGTAAAGTTTCTAGGCGAGTGTACAGACATGTTCTTTTACGACCGTGCTTTATACATTCAACACATAGACAATTAAAACATACATTCTTCCTGGCACGTGGGAAATTGTGGTCATAGAATAGTAAATACCTAGGTTAATTGACAAATAAATAGAAATTTATACTCATCTGTAACATTGGACAAAATGCTATGTTAAAGTAATAAACTCAACAAATCAATAGAAACGTTGTCTAAAAATGACTAAGCGTACTGTACATTGAACTTGTCCCCGTCAAGCCGTCGCAATACAAGTTTCCATACAGCGAGAATCTTGCTTCATTAGCCTACACATAGAAATTATTAATTAACGCCATAAAAAATTGTTGACATATTAATCACTGCCGTAAAGCAATTGCAATGCCCGGCAGTTAAGGTTGGCACGTGTAAGCTACAGAAAAACGAAGTAGGCCTATGTGCATAGTTTTCCGTTGGAAGCACGACCGTGGTTAACATAAAAAAAAAAAAAAAAAAAAAAAAATTCAACCAGCTAATTTGATGATTGCTAGCACTAGTTTCATTTAACTGTAACAAACTTTAAAATTATTGGATAAATCCATAATTACATGTTAATGAATTATTAACACACATTTCCGGGAAATGAACAAAAAGCTTAGGCCTCCTATCTTTACGGTGAGAATCACATTTCACTTTAATATAAATGCATGTACCCACATTAACGTACGACCAGTACACAAATACTGTAATACCTAGCCAATCAGACGTAATATCAATAAACTGCAGTAGTTATTTTCATTTTTAAAATCTATTTTCCCCAAATTGTCCGAAGTTAGTTCTGCAAGGTAAAACCTCCAATTCGTCTCTCAATTTTTCAACAAGGGGGTTGGGGGACATCTAAGCACAAAACCACTACAGTGTATAATCTAACAAAATCTCCCTTTAGATATGTTCGCAAGTGATTTTGGGATTTTCTAACAAGTGGTAACATAAACCACTAGGTAGGCCTACATGTCCACAGACTTTCAGCAATTATCTGGGAGGACGGAAACGTAAAATTAAAATCGTACATTGAATCGTACAAAGATGTGACTCCAGCATAATATAAATATTAATTTCATAAACGGACCTACGGTATCTTAAAAATCCTTGAATATGTTAAAAATAATTATTAACAGCCTAGTAAGTGATGCGCAATATACACTGTTTTGAAATATAACAGTTCTAGAAAAAACTGTGCACACTTGTTTAAATTAATAAATATAGAATAAAACAGACAGAAATAAAATTCAGTGAGCACGAATGCGAAGTGACGGACTTTTCGATGTAATTATTTATTCATTTATACGTTTAAATTACTGGACGTTACGAAACTTTGTATCTCTTCTAAGACCTCTTGTAAGTTCCACTATAACACGTTAAATACCTATATAGCAATGATTTACACAGTTCGGTTTAAATCATGTAACAAACATGCTATTGCATTGAGCCTCATGGAAAACACGTGATTGTACGTGCAAAAACCTCTGATTCCCCCACCATGCAATCTGTTCTGACGTTCACTGGCCAAGTCGTCTATCAAAAACCTACTCGCTTAGGCATGTTTATGGCAAAACTATTTTCATTATATTTTCATGATCTTAGCAATTCGTAGTAAAAATATTTTGGCAATAGAGGTTTCATGCATTTTGAATTCATATCAAATTAATCATTCGGTATACAGTTTTCAAACAATCAATCTAGTGTAACCGACATGTAGTCTTAAATGTAAATAAATAACATATATATTGTAAATACTGTAATTTAGGTTAGGATAGTCGTAGGAAGTCGGGTGAAATTTCATTGTGATTAGAATTGTTTGTTTTATGTGACTCAATTGCAAAAGTTTGGTTAAAATCATTTTTATGTAATTTAGTTTTGTGTATTGGCGAGAGGCGCAGGCGTAACAGAGGGGTGTTGCATTGAGTCACGGCAAATTGACGCTTAACACAACAAGGGAGGGAACGTTAGGTAAAAACAGGACGCGAAAGCGAGCGAGCAGCCTTGAGCTGGCGAGAGGCGCAGCTTGGATGCTGAAAATTGAAGCACTGAGAGGCGTGGCTACGCCCACCCCTCTGCCGCGCAATTTAATATTAACTTTATAATTATTCATCAGAAATTTATAAAATTTTGTAGATAAGTTCGAGTGGATAATAATGTTAAGGTGTGTGAATTTCAAAAAGATTCAATAAATTGATACGGAGGAATGTCAGGGTTTGTTGTCGTCACCCACGAGATACGCGATTGGTTAAACGTTGAAATGGGGGCGGTCCTAGGAGAGTTCGCCGCGTAGTCGCGAAGGCGAAAGTTAGGGGACTTCTGCTGCAACCTCCGAGAAGGGTGGACGCGTCGTGTGGAGCCACCGCGGACATTTGCGGGAAACCGCGTATAAAACTGACTCTGGCCGCGACGGTCACGAAGAGTGGACGTGTGTGCTTGTATCGGGAGGTGGTGATTAAAAGCTTTAGAACAATAATCAATATAGCATATCATATCTCGTGGGACTGACGAAACAAGTTCGGAGTTTCCGAAGTATCGAAGGACACGCAAACTGCCGGTGTTTCAATACATTAAAAGAGAAAGGATATAACACTAGAGAAAAACTTTCTATCCATAAAATACAACTCGGCAAAATTAAACATGCATTGAACATAAATATGGTACAACTTCTAACACAGTAACTTCATTTTCATACATAGAGTTATTAATTTAGCTGCCATTGTTAAGTGACCTGCGAGATCATGTTCTGTTTTTATTATTTGGTTATGTACTGCAGTTATGTAAATAAATTTAACTGTGCTTAAAATTGTTACAGACCTATTGAATATCCGTAAGCCTAACACTGTAACGGAACTATCCAAAATTAAATATATGTTGATAAATGTATATATTTATTCAATAAAACGACAATTTCTGTCAATAAGCCCATTGTCTAATATTTCGTGCTTTGAGTATTGATTAAACGCAGACAGGCTTGGGTGGTTTTATTGGAGAGACTTTTTGATAATTCTAAATTTAGTTTTATATAATTTTGTTTGGCACATTATTTTAAGATGAGCACTATAGACGCTAGTTTGCACTCCATTGAATATGTAAAATTTAAAACGATGCCATTTTTAAAACATCAAGTTCGGGTTACTCTCTTTCTCTCTCTCTCTCTCTCTCTCTCTCTCTCTCTCTATATATATATATATATATATATATATATATATATATATATATATATATATATATATACACACACACACACACACACACACACACACACACACACATATATATATATATATATATATATATATATATATATATATATATATATATACATTTCTTTTGTTAAGCTCCTGAATAATTTCAAGATTGTGTCTTTATTTACTGCAGTAGCTACGAGAAATTTTATCTGTGCTGAAAGCCACAGGCCACAGTCACTTCTAAGTGTCCTGATACACAGTGTGCATGGATTATGAGCTGTAGTTATTGGTATCTTGACAAATTGTAATAATTCCATGAATACAAAAGCAATGCTCATCTGTGTTTATTTATGGTGACAACGCATAGGTTTTTTAAAGATGCAGGTAATAAACCATAAAATAAATTGATTTTAAGTGTTGTGCCAAAGGACACCATATTGATGAAAAACTTCATATTTTTGATATAACATTTTCTTATGGTATGAATATAATTGTTTAACAAATGCGTAAATAATGTGTATTCAGCAAACATGTTTTTAAAATTTCATGTAAAAAAACAGATTTCTCATTTCACCTTAAAACTTATGTGTGTAAACACTGGCATGTGTCACTTTGCTTCTCAAGTCTCTTTTGACAGGTAACGGAATGTAAACGAAACGTGACAGCTGGTAAAATCACATGGTGGCGTATGAATACATCAAGATCTATTTTCATGGATGAACAATTGTGCACAACGCCTAGAACTGACATAAAAGTACAACTTTATCTCGAATACAGTATACTTGCAGTAACATGTTTTTTTTTCCTTTCTTAGTATGCACAGTTTATAAGATAACATGGAATGACCACAAACAAAACCTAATGGCGAAATACTAGTATGCACATCACATGGGGGTTAACCCCATTAGTTAAATGAAAGAGGAAGGGAGGTTGTTCGGATTTTTATTTCTTTACAAGATGAAGATCACAGTAACATTTAACATAGTCCACAGAGTCGTAATTTAACCCCATTTTCCGGAATTCGCCAACAATAAAATTTTAAACTTGAAATTTTACTGTTTGTGCTTCTCTTAACTTTCGTTCTGGTTAAAATTTCACCAGCCAATTTTCTACTTAGACCTACTCTATCATGAGGAATAATTTCCCGAAGTTTATTCGTTAAATTTTCTTGCTTCCATATATAACATAAAACTGACAATGACTGGAAAACTGACTGACATATTATCAACGAACAACTCAAAACAATTAGACCTATAGAAATAATTTTCGAGATTGGGTTTCCTCAAGATGCAGCCAAGCAGTAAGATAAATTGTTCGGAATGCTACCCGTAAAAGGGTATAAAAAGGGTTGAAATGGGTTTTCTATAAAGTGCTGATTTAGCTAAAACCCAACAAGATGTTATAATTTTCATTTCATTGAGACACTCGTAGAAATGCATAGACAGTGACTTCCAGATTTTTCAATTAGGAAGGAAAGTACGTGAAATTGATTCCCGGGATTATTTTTATTGAGAAGTTTGTTTGCTTTTATCCTTGCGCAATACAAAATCCTTACATTAGCAGTTAATTTACAGATGCCGGCCGAGCTTTTCGGAGTGATGATGATAGTGATGCAGCGTGGTATAAGACAATGTAAGTGTAAGGGAGTTTTACTGAGCCATAACACTACGACAGCTTACACAGATTACCCCATTGTAACGATCGTTCACATCAAGACCCACGCCACGCACATCCCTTTGTACTCATCCGGGAAGTATTAGGTAGAACGTCAAGGGACCTCGGAGGCCAGGCAAACAGCCTCGTGTCTGTGGAGAATTCATCCAACCGCGTGATCACAGTTCAGAAGACAGTTTAAATAATATCGCTTTATATGATTTCAATGAAAAATTTGCACCTGAGTTCTAACTGACTGCGCAGTATTGTAATTTAATTCGCACACACAGATGAGCAAGGTATTTCGTGAAGGGTACAAGTAAAATAAATTGTATTGAAAATGTCTGGAAACTAGTTTCCAAAAAAATATATAAGTACACAAAGAGATAGCTAACGTTTCAGGAAATGCTTGGAAAAAATACTGGTATGTGTCTACATCACGGTCTTAGAATTACAGCTCTGGACACTGGCCTATCTACCAATGCTATTGAGTTGACCCCGTTATGACTGAAAGCGCCACTAGCAATGAAGTGTTGTTTTAACAATGCAATATAGCGTCTTACTAGCAGTTCTCCTAGCAGCTCCGACACAAGTTTGCTCCTTGTAGTCCCATTTACACAATGTTAAAACAACCCCAGAGTGCCAGTGGCGCCAATCAGTCATAACGGGATCAATTTTCAACTCCAAGTGTCCAGACCTGTTCCTCTATGGCCATGGTCTACATAAATACACATATTTGTGTTCTTACAAGCAATTGTATATTTAGTAATAAATTCCTGTACTTTTTGCAAGAAGTGTTTCCAAGGATTTTTTGTACTAGTAATTTTTTTTTAATGTAACAGGTTTTCGACGGTTATTTTGATTCACATTTAACTATTTACTCATAAAAATGTATCCATCTAGTATTATGTGCACCAAATTTATTTTATCACTTTCGTTACATTCCGTAATATAGAGTGACTTATTTTCTAAAGATAAAAAATTTGCTAAGTTTATTTGTGGCTTTGTTAAAATGTTGCTCATTAAAATTATTTATTTAACTAATTGTTTATGCCACACTTACAGACACCCGAGGATCTCATCGCAACAGTAACTTGAACTACTGGTTTCACTGTTTCGCTAGACAGCATGTGGGTCAGAGCTTGCTTTCCATTTTGATAAGAGGAGTGAAGAATACAGTCGCTCTGGCGAGGAGGAGAGCAATAAATACAGAGAACAATATTTTGAAATACTCATAATTCGATTTTTTTTTTGCGAGTAGATAAATTATTAGTGAACGTCTGGTTGTACAACACAAGTCAAAAGTATGCTTTAATTTAAAAAGTAAAAGTTTTTTAGAACAGAAACTACTAAAAATCAGAATATCTATAACCCTGTAAAGCTTTTATGTGTATAATTATCTATGTTATATTTCCCTCAGCACTAAAATAATTAAATTGTAACAAGAGGGACATTGGAATTTAAAATAATAATTTTACTATCCGATGAACCTATCGTGCTAAGGTTTACGGATGTTTAAATTATTTGCAAATCAAAACGCGATTATGTTTTGAAATCCGATTACTGAAGAACACTGGATATCATTATAATGATAATATTAAATTTAAATGTTTTAAATTTGTATATGTTTAGTCGTTTTAAACCCTTGTTTTAATAAGAGATTTTAAGAAAACATACTACTGACAAGTGCTGTATAATAAGACGTCCACTAAGAGAATACCTACTCCGTAAAACTAGTTCGGTGGAATTTTGATGATTAGTTCAGGTTTATCCTCGACTGATTATCCCAGTCATTCGCGCGGTATCTCACCTTTACATTACCGTTAGTTATCTTTTCCTTGAAAACTTTGTTGTTAGTTATTTGCTTAAGATTATTGCTTTGAAAACAAATCAATGATTAAGGAAAACTACAGCTGAAAGTTTAACGAGAGAGCTCGTTGTGTTTACCAGTACAAGAGGATGTTGCATTGATCTCCAATCCAGAGTTGAGGTTAGTTTGAATATAAGCGATCTCTGATACCATGCTCTCTCAAAGGAGCCCCACCGTCCTTATAAGAGGTACTCTCTGCGTGTCAATTGTCTAATTGTACCTGCGCTGCACTTAAGGAGACTTGTAATAAACTTGTACTGCTCATTTCCAACTCTGATCTCCAACTCTCAAGGGCGCTTCCTACCTGTGAGCTCTGGCGCGAGCAAGGATAGGAACTGAAGTTTATATTCGACGGGTCTCGGTCAACATTTATGATATCGCTTTTGGACGGAAACATTTCTTATGCATCGAGAAAAGGATAATACTATGTCTAGAATAAAATTTTAAGAAAAAATTATGAGTTTTCTACTATTTGTACAATGGAAATACTTATTTGATAACAGTTTTCAGCGTGTTCAAAAATCAGCCTAATTTATCCTACAGCAATATGGACTGCACCGACGTGGACAAAAAAAAAACCAATGCTGGCTCAGGTACTGAGACACTTGCAATAATTTAACGCGTAAATTCCTAACTCTGCTCGTTCCAAGGCTCTACGGTTGGCAACTTTCAGTGGACAAGGGGTTGATTGAGTAAGGCACAAGGGTACATATACTGACGTTACACAATTCCAAGAATCGCTTTACTATCATCAGGACCCCTAAGTTGGCAGCCTGGCCACTCCACCGAGAGGTGTAAAGTGCTTGAGGCTATATACATTTATTGGAAAACTCTTCAACGTTCGTGATTGATGTCTGCTTAGGAATAGTATTCAAAAGCGTTACATAGGCTGTTCACTATAAACTGAGCACACATCAGAACTTGTAATTAATTAAAAATATGTTTCATTAGGCCAATAGATGTTAATTTTTAGAGCATCGAAATATTTACACTGATTTTTACTTACGTGGAGGTTTCCACATTAAAAATAGTAAAGATAACTGCAAAACGGCCGAAAGAAAACTTTATGGCAGTGCTCACTTGATCGTGAACGGCCTATACGTGTGTTTATCCATTTCAGATACTCCAGTGATCTTCAATGCTAATACTCTTGCGGACGAAAATTGTAAAAAAGTATATTTCTGCGGCCCTTTAAGGTATGAATGTACTGGTGTAGAATCTTTAAAATAGTGTAGACGAGCGAATTTCACATTTACCTTTAAGATTACGCCTTAAAACTACTGGGCTACCTATGAAGGTATCATAGAGGTGATCTATCGGTGAGAAGTCTGCACGCCAGTACAGTGACTTGCGCCTAGAGGCCAGAGTGAAACGTGATGCACGCGCTATGTCGCCTTTAAGGGTGTTCAAGTGTGATAAATTCATAGTTTTATATTTGTATGAAGTCATGTTAGTTTTGTAGACGATATTTGTGAGTACAGTTTCCTCCTAAGAAACAATTTTACCTCTCATAGTTTTCTCATAACGATGCATCAAAGTCAAAATATGCATGTTACGCTGCCATGCAAACAGTAAAAACCACTTGACTTACTAAAATGAAATAATTTACAATGAAATAACATGCCATGAGCTATGTAACAAAGCAGTAATGTAACTTCCAGTGAACTATTTTTTGTATTTTAAAATTTTTCTGAATTTTCAACTTTTTTCTTGTACTTTTGAGGTTTTTTTTTTTTTTTTTTTTTTTTTTTTTTTA
>PNEQ01085073.1:0-28986 GCA_003012365.1 Medauroidea extradentata | reverse complement strand
GGACAGCATACAACAAACAAATGACAAAAGACAACGTGACGCTAGTTCAATTCAACGAAAAAAATGCCTGTGTCGTGTTGTCTTCTGTCATATGTCCACTGTTTTTTCTATTTCCGTCTTTTTATATTGGGGTTCTGGTTTTCTCTTATGCCCGTCTTTTGTGCCAGGGTGTTGTCAAATATATAAAAAAAAAATTACCGAATGCCTTTGTGATTGGTTTTTTATTCTGTTTTCTGTTATTGCACTTTGTCATTTAACACCAGTTTGGTCAACGAAACATAAGCATTAGCACATGTCCACAAACCAGCATATTCTTATTATAAACCCCTATTGTAACAAACATTTTAAAAGCTCACATTTATGCTGGTAATTACACACACATGTATTCTATAACATCACGAGTAAATTACGGAAAACGTATCCTTAGAAAATAATACCTAGTTCAGTGCATAGCACTACAATATATAACACGTTATCGGTAACTTTCACTCAAAACATATAACGCAAACCATTGATCAGTCACTTCCCCCGATAAAGACATCGAGATATACGATATGAACTGTAAACCTCGTAAATTATGAGGGACTTCACATTAGTCGTGACATTAACAGGACAAATGCTTATTGTATTCCGTACAAGTTTTTTATTGATGCGAAACATGAACGTTTCATGCTTGTTAAGTGAACAGCATGACCTACGTAAACATATGTCCCTTTCTTCAACTAAGCCGCTCTAGGACTGCCTTTTCCTTATAAAATGCACACATACATTCAGTTCCAACGATAATTTATCAAGTGTGTAGAAAACCCTAACTGAATGCGTGATCGTTATGCTACTAAGTGTGTTCATAGTAGATAGTATAGAAAATACTAACATTTAATGAGAACAAAACACGTCGCACAATACTTGAGTCGCTCGTTCGATCCTGTTAACAGAATTCCTTGAGAGGCAAGAATATATTTCTAACGATCCTAGAATCGTATCACTGCAGTTTCTGTGTAAACTACAGTCCATTAACAACAATAATTCTGAATCGTATTTTTTTTCTAAGCGATCCGTATGCAGTTTCCCCCAATAACGTTGCCGATCCTATATAGCCGCGCAGATAGGGTATTTGGTTGTCATAACAACGTACACGAATAGAATGTATCCACGCTTTGCACAACTTGCCGTCGTAAATGACAAAATTGTTTTTTGACCCCTAGTGCAAAATCCCGTCGGTAAAAATCACGACACTCCAGTACTTCTGAGCCTGCCAAAGACGCAGTAATAAGTGGCCTATCCTAGTCGAGAAACCATTCCTTGACTACTGCCTTATAGAGCAGCACCCTATCTCGGTTGACGCCTTCCCACAACGAAGCCTCCAACATCGCGACCCGCAGCCTATAAACCCCCCATCTTTATTGCTTCCCAATACCGTGCCGTGCCAATAATGCCGCAGAAGTACGGTTCAAACAGCAGAACCGCCCACTGTGCTGCTGGAACTCTTTGAGCGAGAGTAAGATATCACTCCTTTTTCACGTTCAATAAACACCAGATTCCCTTGCAATGAATATTACTGCCTTCCCCTGCTTTACAGCCATTCATAAAAAATCCACATCATCTTTATTTATTTCACACGTTTAGGATATACCTGTTTAACTGAAAACTGTAATTTTATTGTAATTATAGATCTAAACATTATATTCAAAGTTATCTAAAAATCCGCACATGAGAACTTATTTGCAGTGGAGAAATGTTAACAAAACAGTGTAAACCGTTTCTCATATACATGGAACCATGTCGCTATCATAAAATTATTACGTAAACATAGCTGTTATGACGTAAGTTATTTCATAAGTTTAGAATAAAACAGTTGCAAATGTAAGCGTTTATAACAAAAATTAGGGTATAACGCTTTTTAATCAGCGAACCATTAATTTACAGTACAATATCAATAATAACAATATATTGCGACTTCAGAATACATATGTTATACCCTCAGAGGCAACTTCATAACATACAGTGTGTCAATAATCACAACTCACATCTGCGTAACACAGTTATTTTCTATACTGGGTATAGTTTGTCTCACGTAAGGATTCCATTTCCTGACAGTTCTGAACACTTTCACGAAATCGGATTCATACAGGGAAATGTTTTTAATTTTGATGTACTGCACGATTTCAGAGCCAGTTGAGTGCGATTGTACAAAATCACTTGTGGCAGAGGAAAACACTGCTTATTTCATGGCAACAGGTGTAAAATTAAATGCCAACCCAACTGTCAAAAAGTGGAATTCTTATATGAGACGAACTATACATGTATTCTATTGTTTTTAGCCTTCGTGCTTAGATTAAAGATACGCTTATGAGATCGCATGTATGTATGTATGTATGTATGTATGTATGTATGCATGTATGTATGTACGTATGTATGCATGTATGCATGGATGCATGTATGTATGTATGCATGTATGTATGTATGCATGTATGTATGTATGCATGTATGTATGTACGTATGTATGTGGGCTGTGGGCTGTGGGCTGCAGCAAGGCAGTTCACTTAGAGCTGGTGTGCTTCGTTCCCTCGCTGACAGCGTGCTTGGCCAGTTCCTCAAGCAGGAGAAGCCTGACGGCCGTCTGTATCTCGCGGCTGGTGATGGTGGAGCGCCTGTTGTAGTGTGCGAGGAGGGTTGGTCTCTGCTGCGATGCGCTCAAAAATGTCGTTCACAAAGCTGTTCATGATGCTCATGGCTTTAGACGATATTCCAGTGTCTGGGTGAACCTGCTTCAGAACTTTGTAGATGTAGATTGCGTAGCTCTCCTTCATCTTACTCTTCTTCTTCTTCTTGTCGCCCTTAGAAATATTTTTCTCGGCCTTGCCCGCTTTCTTGGCTGCTTTACCGCTAGTCTTGGGAGGCATTTTTGCTGCCGTTCAGTGCCCCAAGCCGCTGTTACGATGTTATGCATGTATGCACGCATGTAAGAATGTATGTATGAATGTATGCATGAATGCATGCATGAATGTATGCATGAATGTATGCATACATGTATGCATGTATGCATACATGAATGTATGTATGTATGCATGAATGTATGTCTGCATGCATGTATGTATTCATGTATGCATGCATGTATGTATGCGTGTATGCATGCATGTATGTATGTATGTATGTCCCTCACTAATTATTTTTGTACATTACACGGTAGTCAACGAAATTATAACGCAAATGTTATGCCACGACTGGTGAACACAATGCTTTATATATATATATATATATATATATATATATGAGTTTCACATACGTTCTAGCGGCGAGCAATAGTGATACATTTTAGCGGTATTCTGCGCAACTACGTCCGTATCGCGTATTATATACGACCGTAGAAGTAGGTGCACTCAAGATTTAACATTATTATTTTTACATAAAACTAATATACTAAAAATATCGCTAATATATATATATATATTAATATATTAATATACTAAAAATATCGCTAATATATATATATATTAATATACTAAAAATATCGCTAATATATATATTAATATATTAATATACTAAAAATATCGCTAATATATATATTAATATATTAATATACTAAAAATATCGCTATATATATATATATATATATATATATATATATATATATATATATATATATATATATATATACACACACACAGCGAGGGACTATAAGAATTCATGTGCCAAACTCCGGGACGGAATACAATAAGGTGGGTTTACATCAACCAACACTATTGTGTGGTGGTGAATATTACGGGAGCAACACGACGTTGAAAAGAAAATTTTGAAATAAATTTTTGACAATTATTATACAATATAAGAAATGGAACCACCAAAATTGACACAAGCTCTAAGAATCTGAGCAAATAAATCTGTGAAAATGTGGTTGACGCAACGTTCCTCTACACTGCTTATGTGGGGTTCCTCGTCCTGTATTAAATAGTAACTTTTAAATACTAAGCGGTAAGGAAGTATCCACGGCAAATTAATACGCACTATACGGTAGCAGAACGAAAACAAAAGATCCTCTTGTCCGAACTCTCCTCAGTGAGCTATTTTCCAGAAAACACGAATCAAAATAAGATGGCGCAGTGTAACACTGCGGAGGTGGGCAATTAGTCTGAAAACATGTGAGTACGCAGTCGGTATGTATGTGAAGGTAGTCTTTGCTGCTGTAATTTTGTGACTAGAGTTACCTGAGGAAGCATGGAATGGTTAACACGAGCACAGCTATCCGACATGCATCTCGTGTACGAAGCAGCCAACACTATTGCAAGGCAAGCAGTGGCGTTGTACCGGCTGCACTATCCAAGGCGTTGTCAACCCTCCCTTGCGACGTTTGCTCAGCTGCATCAAAGGTTGCGGGATGAAGACTCGACGATAGTGACAAGGCCGAATGCTGGAGCACCTACGACATGACGGACGGCGGCATTTGACAAAGACGTGCTGCGCCGTGTGCGGCAGCAACCAGCAATAAGTTAACGTGAAGTGGACCACGCTATGGGTGTTGGCCATTCAAAGATCCTACGTGTTCTGCACGAGAATCAAATGCATCCTTGCCACACAAGAAAGGTTCACGTTCGTAGCGATCGTAAGTATGTGCCACATGTTACGTTCTGTGAATGGTTCCTTCAAGAAAACAATACATGGCCAGACTTCATATGGACTATGCTCTTCACAGATGAGGCCCGTTTCACTACGGATGGCATCTTCAACAGGAGGAACAGCCACATCTGGACGCACCACAATCTCCTCCACATGCACCCTATGGGCAACCAAGTGCACTACAGTGTCAACATGTGGGCTGGCATTGTCAACAATTATTTCTGGGACCGAATTTGCTACCTGACCGCTTCAATGGAGTTCATTACTTAACGTTCCTGCATGATATATTATCATAGTTTTTGGAGGTAGTACCATTGGCAATTCGCCGTAACACGTAGTTTCAGCACGATGGGGCACCGCCACATTGTTCTACTGCAGTATGCCGCCATCTTAACACTACGTTCGTAGGTTGCTGGTTAGGCAGAGGAGGGCACGTCCATTGGCCGGTCTGATCTCCAGACTTGACTCCATTTGAAATTTTTTATGAGGTCATGTAAAATTCCTGATTTACGAGACGCCTATGACTAGCCAGGATGATCTCGTTGCACGTGTGATAACCGCATTTGATTGTGTACGTGCCATACCAAACATTGACGCACGACTCCAGGCCAATCTGATCTGCCGTTGCCAGCTGCGTGTTGAAGTAGGGGAACGGCAATTCGAACACTTATTGTAAATATGTATTGATGCAAGTAAATACGTATGTAGTACGTGCAAATTCATTGCTTCTTTTTGTGCTCTATTCCTTATTCCGTACACGTGATATCTCTTAATCTAATTATTACGACAGTGGTTGGCGTCGGCAGTTACCGCTAGCCAGCGTATTTTCTCAAGATTCATTTCCTTCTTCTTACATTCCGCCAATGCTCCATTTCAACTTCATTTCAACATCATCAGCTCTCAAGACATTGCTGTTAAGAGTCTTATGTAGCGAATGTAATTTCCCACGTGTGAGGCGCGAAAACCGGTGGGTGGTTAGGCCACCTTTGCTGCACGTGACGTACTAATTGGCGCGCAGTTTTTTTCTAGTGTTCATTTTTCTGTGGCTCTTTGAGTCGTGCCTCTACTCTTCTGTTTGTATATAGTATAAAATGCCTCATCATTTCGGCTTACGTAGGCTATTTGCGTGTTTTTGTTCTTATGAATTCCAGTGTTTTTTTTTTTTGCGCTGACGTTAGTGCAAAAGAATGCGGTTTTTAGCTACTTTGTCGTGCCCCAAAATCATGATTCTAATAATAATACGGCAAGTTTAAACGTTACTATTTCAAATGTATGATATTTTTGTAGGTACACGGGTTAAGAATATCTTTAGCAGTTTCGCGTAAAAATAAAGCGAAACCACTTGGCACTATACAGCATCGTTCATACAATACGTGTTGGTTGTCACAACGTTACCCAAATATTGCTACTGTACTTACTCAATGCTGCAATTAGCATGGCTCAGAAAGCCGTTGTATTGCCTACCTCTGCGGGGTTACACTGCGCCTGCGTATTTTGATTTGCGTCTTCTCGAAAACTGTTTACCGGAGTGAATTAACGCAGCAGGTACTTTCCTCTCCGTTTTGCACGATAAGCAAAGATATGCGTCGAATGTTTTACTACCGCTTAGTACTTAAAAGTTACTTGCACAAATAGGCTGAGTAACCTGTACCCCCCACCCTTCCAATAAAAACTTTTGAACTAATGGACCGAATTTCATCAAACTTTGTAAACATATAGCACTAAGTAACCTGCATTAACATTTATATATTTCTTTTACGCTCTGTTCATGTTTTCAAAATTGCGTCCATTTTAATATTTTTTTATGATGATAGATACGTGAGGTACCGTGCAATATTTTAGAATTTCATTAAATTTGGTACACACATACTACACACAAAACTGACTTGACGTTTGTGTATTTCGTTCACCCAGTGCCTTTATATTTTCAAAATGGCGGCCATTTTGGAATATTTACCGTAGTATTACGTATCTAAAGTAATATTTTTCAGATTTTCTCCAAACCTGGTAGACATATACTACAAATCTGACTTGATTTTTGTGTATTTAGTTCATACTGTGTTCATAATTTCAAAATGGTGGCCATTTTCATATGTTCACCATAGTATTACATAACTAAGGAAATATTTATCAGATATTCATCAAAATTGACACACATACAGTAAATACAAAGTTGACTTTACTTATGTGTATTTCGTTCATTCTGTGTTCATATTAATAAAATGGCAGCCATTAATATATTTATGGCATAGTAAGGTAACTTGACTTTTGTAAACTTTATTCATCCTGTGTTAATTTTTTTCCTTTATTGCGGCCATTTTTTTTCATAGGTTAACGTAACGAGAATATTTTTTCCTTATTTTTATTCATCTTGGTTCACATATACAGCTTGGAAATTTAACTTAATATTTTCAAAACGGTAGTCTTTTTGTATATATTTAGAATTATTTGACATATCTGAGGATTTTTTTGTAGAATTTTAATATACTTAGAACACGTATACTACTTAGCACACTGGCTTGACTTTGTGTGTTTCATTAATCATGTGCTCATATTTTATATTGGCGGCCATTTTATATTTTGACACACTAAGACATGTTTGTGGAAATATTGTTTTGAATTTCATTAATTTTGGCACGCTTATTCTACTTAGTTGACTGGACTTTGGTGTATTTCGTTCATCCTTTGGTAAAATTTTGACAACGGTGGTCATTTTATATCTTCATGATTGAAAGACCTCTCAGAAAATTTTTTCACCAATTTTATCAAACTGGGTACCCGTATATTACTTAATAAGCTGACTTATTTTTTTAATATTTCATTCGTCATATATATATTAACTAATATTATTTTTATTTAATATTCCTAGATGTACGTAAACGGTTATAACTTTCAGGGTTAATTTGATTTCACTTTGAGTAAATTAGGTTTATCAGTTATGCTGGTAACATCTTGTTTATTATATACACATACAGACAGATTCGTATATAAACAAGCATGTGTAGCTGTACTGACGAATTATGTATGACACGCTTGGCGGCTATAGAGTTGCTTTGGTGAATTTTTTGTTGTTATAGCAATTAATCTCTTCGCCAACAAAATTATTAAATTGGGTCTTTAAAATTTACAGGATTATGTGTGGAATGGTTACAGACAGTCAAATGTTGTGTGCGTTTCGTTTGACTTTATTAGAGACTGATTTTTAATGACGTATCATGCTAGCGGCTTTTCAACGCTCCCGTCTGTGAAAATGGCTCTCGTACAAGCAAAAGAAAAAAAAAAAAGAATTATTTGAAAAATTAAATTTCTGTATTCTTTCTTACATTCGGTTAAGACTTATATGTGAAACTCTTTATGGAATAACTAAGTACTAGCTCAAAAATTAAGTAAATAAATATCGCATGTATAAATACATTTGACCTTCCAGAGGAAGACTGCGAACACGGGTGTAAAAATCAATGCCAAAACAATCATCGAGAGGGAAGATACGTTAAGTGGAGTTTGATTGGTGTGCGTGCGTTTAATTACGGCCTGGAGCGAGGCTATGATCGCGCACATTCCACTGGGGCGGATACAGGCGCGGAAAGCAAGCGACGTGAACCCGAAACACAAGAAGACTTGGAAAGGAGTTATGGAGTCCCGCTGGGTGGTCGGGGAGTAATGACGACTATGCGAGTAGACAGAGCAAGCAGAAGAAGAAGACAGCAGCGTGCTAAGTAGACGACGCAATAAGTACACGCCTGGCTGCACACGATTTCTCGCTTGAGTGTGCAACCGATGTGCGTGCCAGTAATTACGCCTAAGATATCTACATACAAGCTTGAAGTTTGGCAGCAGTTGTACGACTCTCTCGTTTGCCTGGAAATCGTAGTAGTCTAAGAGCCGGTAAGAGATCGACTAACACCAATCTGATAACCAGATGAGACATTTTCTTCGAAATTTTATTAATTAATGAACACGCCTATGATAGCTTGCGTATCGCAAAGCTGTCATGACTATTTTTAATTAAATTAATTTTGATCACTTTTTTTTTCATCACTTACACTCTTTTGATAATCAACCGCATTTAGTCCCAAATGTTAGTTTTTTATATGGAGAATATTTCTATATATAGAGAATATTTCTAGGTAGGCTTACCTACTTATTTCAGGTCATAGCTACCTGGCAAGCAGGTATGAACAGGTAAATCAATATAGATAACTACACCGAGCTGATAACCAATCGCTATTGGTATCAAAATAAAGATTACTTAATAACAAATATAATGGTATAAGCTTGCCTGCAAAAAATCGATCATAGAACATTATTGCCACGCTTTAAATTGTTTAAATCGCAGCAATTAAATATGCGAGAGAGAGAGAGAGAGAAAGAGAGAGTAGAGGATACAACATAGCAGCTGTGCTACGTGTCCGTTGAATGTACCCGAGTGCGCCTGCTCTTTTACATGCGATTGAAGGAGACAACGTTTATTTACTGTCGAAAATCATTTTGAGACGACACGTGTTCCATATTATCGTTAATAGTGCTGTAAAAAACATGAGTAAAAAGTGTTTTTTTTTTGTGTGTGATTAAAAAAATTAGTTATTTATTTTGACTATCAGTCTTTTGATGTGTACTCACTAAAATTGATCTTTCGTAAAAAAACGGAACATTAAGGCTTTCGGGCACGATAAGGGAAATCCAGCAAACTAGGTTAACCTTTGTAGATTTTCTTGGATGTTCGTTAGACCCTTCTTGCACTGCGAGTCCAAGAGCAAGCAGTGTGTGACCCGATACGCACGGAGATTGTTGCGCCGATAACCGATTCCTCTCGCGAACTGCTGCTACGTGAAGGTGTAGTTTAGTGCAGACAGTCTGGCCAACATTAAGTGTCTAGTCATGTCCGAAACGAAGCTTTTAAATATCTAGTGTTTGGGAATTTAGAGTGGATAGATTCTAACGTTATGAAACAGTGCTGCGTGCGGCAAAGTTGGAAGCTATATACTTAGCTTTGTTCAGGCGGGTTGCACCTTTTACAACTTCTACATCCAGAAGTGACTTGGGTGTAGTGGACAGATGTTCAGAGACAAAAGGAGCAGAAAGTCCGCCTGGACGCCTGTGTAGTTGAGTGTGAATTGTTTGTTTATTTTCTGTGTTAGCGACATGGCAGTAAACGTAAATATTGCGAGATATTTTAATGCGGGAAAAGGTACATGCAGGTGATGAATCCGATGAACGTCCTGTTACAGCACCTATTATAGCAAATGTGTACAGTATTTTGCATGAATTACGAATTTGAAAAAAAAAAAAAAAAAAAAAAAATTCGTCCTATAACTTTTACGCAGCTCATTTCATACGTCACATAACAGGTAGTTCTACAGGAAACGGAACCTCCATTCTTAAATTAATTGTATTAGTTTTACGAGTTGATATAATTATATTCATAACAAGTAGTAACATAACACACAAAACGTTACCAAAAATAGCAATACAAATAGCAATTTTATTTTTCACACCTCGCAGATCAAACTGAATACAGTTTTTACTATATAGCTGATGTTCTGATTCAAAACTGGAAGGCCAGCTTCTTACAACACAGCTACTTGTAACACGTTTCGATAATAGCGCCGAATTCTGCTTTACGACTTCTACACCCAAACTACTCCACCTCGCAGAGGTGGTGTAGAAGGTGTAGCTACCGGGTGTTTAAGTTGTAGTTACACTCACAGCTTGAACGCTTTTACTGTTATAACCAAAACGTCACTTGCGGCAAGAAAAACTTGACGTTGCAGTTTGGGCGTAGAAGTCGTAAAAGTTGCAACTAGATGTAGACCGCCTAAACAAAGCTTTTGTTGATATTTCGATGTTTTTTATTATTCTTTTCCACTATTGAATAAATTAATATTCGTTATTCTATATAAACTAATTAGATGTTTCGTTCACATCCTAAATTACGAATTCTACGATAATACTAATTTTGTTTTAGGGTTGACTTATTTAGAAAATACGATATTTATTTCTAAATTATTGTATTTGCTACATACTAATAACAGAAGGGGCTTTTAATTTACGTTAGTACTGTATTAATGGATACGTATATGTTTTTCAGCTTAAACAACACGTAAGTAAACAGCAGCCGACGAATTTATGGAAATATTAGGGATTTTTGCATGCTACTTCACCTCAGTAAATTTTATACCCTAAATCCCAAAATATTTACTGCACTAACCTGGTCGCGTGGTTGCTTCAGTAACCTAAATAGTCGTTTCGGACACGGTCTTTTGAGTTGAACTAAGGATAATCCTACTAGTACTACAGGTTAGAAAGATCAATGTTATAAGTTTGTCGCAGGGAAAGTTTCTGCCACTTGAGCTGGTATCGGTAGTGCACCAATATGATCAATTACAGAGCATTCCTGAATTTTAAGTTACATTACATTGATAATTTAAAACGCGATAACGGGTTCTTTTCTCTTATTATTTCCAAGTTTTTTTTTTTTAATTTAAATTTACTACGGTTTCGTATTTATCTGGTACGTTAGCGATTGAAGCGAAACTAGAGGCAGAAATGTTCCCTGTGCCAAGCTCTCCCATAAGAAAACGTATCTTCTCTCTATCCTGTAGTAGAATTAACCTTAATTGAACTGAACACTTCGTTTTCATGTACAATGTCGCACAAAAAAAAGTTTGGCTGTATTCAAAATAAAATACATATTTTAAAACACTGGTGCTAATTTCATAAATTATTATTCGTAAACCATTTTGTTAGTGACATGGCAGTAGTTGCGTTATACCTTTAATGAAATATGCTTAAGTCAGATCATTACTTTAAAGAAATCAGATTAAGAGTAAGTACATGAAGATCGATTTAACAATTTCGGACAATCAGCAAGTTCGATTAATTCTTTCGCGTTGGAAATGAACAGGATAAGAAAATATTGTGATTATATTTACAATTTCCAAAAAGTGCAAGTTTTTTTTATTGAAATATTAGGTTAGCTTCATTGCTAGCTCTATTTTACTCTAAACTGATCCGAATGCTTATTGCCACTGGTTTAGCACATACAAATATTTTTCTCATTTGCAATATAGTTAACGAACGTTGTACAAATATATTTGCAGTGATTTCCTTTTCGGCCATGAATGAAGATGAAAGATATCATTTTATATGCTACCAAAATGACGCACCTATATTAATCATTTCTACATAAAATTAATAGGTTCAACTCATACAGCTCTTTATTACTTAACCTATATATTGTGTGACAGTAACATTTTGATGATTTTTACTAGAATTATGATTAATTTATAAAAATTTGGTAATTATGCATTGGTCATTTGAAAATAAGAACTTTTAGAGACCTAGAATAGACGGAAAAAATAATCTCGATACCTTCCTTATAACACACTAAAGGCGCGATGCCATCACAAGACATGAAACATTTGTTTTTTTTGTCCGAAGTTATAGTTTTTGGTTAATTTGGCGAAGTGTGAAACGTCAACAAGCCAGTGTGAATAGTAGTGTAGAGGCCGTCGCTAGGCTCCGTTAGAGTCAATTCAACAACAGCGCATGCACGTACATACTGCTCGACAAACCTATGTGTCCGCGGAAAATATGGGAACTACAGTTGTCTCCCTCTCTGTCACACAAACTTGTCATTGGTACTTCGGAAATAGTAACATTATGCGTCTTATGTAACTATAAGTACATATTAATGAAGGTAATTTCTGTCTCGCTTCGCTCAAATGCTTTGTATTTGTGCTTTTAGCTCACAATTTCCGTCGTAGTCAATGACCTGCGCACTAGGCCGAAACTTGTGTATCCTATGTTAAATATGTCATTTAATTCAATTGCAACATTTAAATTATGAAATTGGCTATTGTTTTCAGGTACAGACCTGCTTAGAAAATTGCGTTTTACCCCCCAATTTCCCTGAGATTCATGGGCCTCTCACTAGGCGTAACTTACCAACCAGCAGGAATATAGAAAAGCTATTTACACCGTTGTATTCAGTGGCTCTGAATGTCTGCTTGAAGAAAGTGTAAAAGCTCAGATTTGAAAAGGTTCCTAAGACGGATATAAAATACCCCCTATACATAACAAGAAGCCTAGTTAAGAAGAGAGGCCTGTGAGATGTGAAAAATGAATATACTGTTAACCGCACATTAATACTTGTCTTTTGTACTACTTTTATTTACTTATCATTTTAAAAATACTACATGTAAATCTTTAAAACACTTGTAATGTTTGAAAATACGAATAGTTTTTTATTGCAGGATTGTACGCCCTCATAATTGAAACTAAACATTATAAAAATAATACAAACCAAAGAAAACTACGCTATTGCGCCTACATACAAATTCGCTGATACTGAGGCTGTGCTCTGGAAGGTTGGGGTTGTGTCCTAAGTGCTTACTTTAGTGAACTCCAGACTGTTATGAAAAATTTAATATTTTTAATTGCGAAAGTAACAATTTTATACAAGGATGGCAATGTATTTTCGGTTTCTGGAATTGGGATCAGTCTGAATACGGGGCTCTTATGCTATCTATTATTCTAATGATTTTATACTAAAATGCTTTCTTACTGGTGTATTGGAGAATAAATACCGAGCAGTTTTAATTTTTATTATATAATTTATACGCAATTTTCATTAGAAGTGTCTTCAAAACATAGATCGTACTAAACATAATCTTGTAATGAACCAATTGAGAAAAGACAACAAGCTTGTTAGTCTATCAGCTGAGTGAAAGAATGCCTTCTAGACGAAAGAGGTGTAAATTTATCCAGTATTTTGTGTAAGTTACGAATATGCTAACCCGGAAATCTAAATCGGTAGCTTCCATATCGTTTTTAAAGAAAAAAATAAAAATATATAGTAAACTGTTACTGCCGATTTTCCAAAAATTATTGTTGGCAATGCGAAAATCTAGTTGACATCCTCAGTGAAAAACCTAGGACTCATTTTGATCAGCACTTTAAATTGGTTTCTCCACGTAGCTAGCATATAAAGGAAGGCGCTGGCCACCCTTCACTTGCTAAAACGCCTGAATATTCAACTTCCGTTGCGCATTAAAAAAATACCCAGTCCAGGCACTAATTTTTACGTTGTTTGACTACTGTTACTTGGTTTACAGCAACCTCACTGACGAACAAGCCACTTGATTGCAGAAGATTCAAAATACATGTGTACGTTATGTTTATAACCTTAAAATACGTATTCATATCTCACAATTTCATAAAAATTTGTTGTTGCAACGACTGGAAAACAGGCGTAAATTACATTGTCTCCTTATCCTAAAAATAATGTTTTATATTCTAAATCTCCTGCCTATTTAACAACTAAATTTGAATTACTTTCCCGACATAAAATTTGTACCTATCCGCTTGAAAGCCACTCTGTCGCTGCTCATACCTAAGCATCGTACTACTGCTTATTCTAAATCTTTTTCAGTTTCTGCAGCGTGCGCCATCTAAAATAAATGTTGTCTCAACCTACATTTAAAAGAGCTCTTTTTAAAAGTATGAACGCTAATTTTGATAGTGCAGAGTGAACAGTGGATGATATCATTTTCATTAATTTGGTGTGAATCTGTGCGTGATTGAATTGAGAACGACTAATGTAATGTTTACTTTTCCTCTTTTTCTCATTTGTGTTTCACAATTTGTTTTGTAATTTTTAGAGAAATATTGTCGTAACTTCGGCACATATAAAAATAAGTCGAATTAAATAAATAAATAAAACTGAATAAAATGACACCTCACTCGTCTTTACCGCCTGACTGAAGGCATTTTCGGGAGAATCGGTCTCTAGCTGATAGATCGGGCCCTGCAGATAACCCCTGTCAGTTTTGGTAACATGAGTTGCCACGTCCTTATCCTCTCTTGCTCCGCGTTCACTCGAGGTACTGGGGATAGAAGCAACATATCTCCACTAGTAGATGTCCTGTTTTCGTCGGGTGAAAAATTGAAATTATTTAATTTAAATTAATGATTTTACAGGATAATAATTATTCAAGAAAGGTTCAGATTGCAACATACTATACAGCATGGTAAGGTTCAAGTCTAAGACATGGTTTTATGTGTTATTCGTGCTGCATTACACCACTACATTTAACTAAATTATTAAAAAATGGCTTGTTTTCCAGATTTTTTTCTTTATAAAGTTAAAAGTTTTTTATATATATATATCGAATGTCTTAGACAGTTATACGACTTTACGATACCTACTTCCGAGAACGATATACTTTAACTTGATTTTTTCTCTGAATAATGATCAATAACAGTACACATGTTTCTCACTGTTTAGCATACCGTACCAAGCACCCTTAAGTACGGAGATATTGAGTTAACCAAAGAATCTTTGGTTTTTGTTTGTTATCACTCCTTGTAAAAAAGTTACTGTTTTCAAGTAATAAATATAAAGAAGAAATTGATAATTTTGTCACAAATCATGAAGAAAGTAAAAATGTTTGTTTAAATCAATAATCCTAAATGAATAGCCTTTCTGTAAAAATCTATTTTCGTAAAAATTTTTATAAGAAGAACAAATTATGATTGCTCAAGTTTTAAATATTTTAATTTGTAATCATAATTTTCGTAAAAGCTATGATTATTAATTTAGAAACTGAATATAAATTAAATTTTTAACTACATAACAATTTCTTTTTCTATTATATCAATAAATCATATTATTAATTTCCAAAATTTTATTCTTCTTCTGAATTTAACTAATTTAATAAAATTTTCTGATTCTTCCAACGACTTCAACAACTGGGCATTCTGGCGAACCTGCACATGCAAGGATAACAGCTTATGAAGATGATGAAAATAGCACATAAAATAGTTCAATTTCCGAGGATTTGAACGAGGAAATTACATATTTTTCTATATTAAATTACTGTTTTAAATATTTCAGTAAAATAATACTGAATACTTTGAAAAAACTTAATCAATTTCACATATTTTTCCTTTCTTCCATTTATTACTGATTGGAAAAGGATAATGAACATTCAATGCATTTTTGTACATCTTCAAGTTGTCAACTGAGAAAAGAAATGTTCTATTTGTTTCAGATGCTGCCACCTTCAACACCAACATCTAGTAACCAAGTTTGTGTATTTTGCAACAGCAAACAAAGGTCAGGAAAATAAGTCTGCAATGTAACTGTTTCGCAGAGAACTTAACATTCAATTTAAATAATTTTGTATAAGTTTTAATGTATTTATTTAATTAATTATTCTGATGTCAGTAGACTTCTAAAAATAGTTTGGATTAATTAAAAAAATTAATTACAACGTAAAATTTTTTTTTAAAAATATTACGCTTGTAGCTTTGTTAAATTCCGAAATGTAACAACATTTTTAAAAAGTTTTTCATGCAATAAATTTCTTGTTAAAAAAAATTTGTAATTTGAATGATGTCTGTTAATTTCGGCATCGTTGATTATTATATACATACAAATTAATTTATTTTATAGAAATGTGATGATTATATTCTAAATAAAGTTTATTATCCACCACTCCAAATTCATTTTCGACAGTAAATAAACGTCGTCTCCCTCAATCGCATGTGAAAGAGCAGGCGCACTCGGGTACATTCAACGGACACGTCTCGCACAGCTGCTCGGTGGCATCGCTGGAAATGAGTCACTGACCAAAAGCGACAAACACGAAGAGGTGCTCGTAATATACACTATCGTCTAGCATGAGCAAAGAGTTCCGTTATCATGTTGGAAAGTGGGTAATTTCAGACCAGTGTGATTGTGAAGAAGAGGAAACCGTTGACTACTTCACAGCGAACTAAATAGGAAGGCACTAAAGAGGTGCCTTGAATTCCCGAAAGCTATTACACCCAGTTAGTAGTAAATGATGTAATGGAGAAAAACACCTAGAAATTATTTTTAACGTTTGAGATAATGTAAGTACATTATAACACACTGCTATTAAAAAAAAGATAGAGCGCATTTGATGACACGCGTTCCAAAACTCATCAATCAATATCCGCTTGTAAATATATCATCAATGTTGCACGAAAGGAATGTGGCTAAGATGATGTGTGAAGTAATGGCTGAACTGAAAAAAAAACCTAATAAATTACGTCGTGTACAACAAAACTAATGAAAAAAATATGCATGAACAAAATTATAATGTGTAAAACTGCATGACGTGAAAAAAGAATTATATGTATTTGGTCAGTTTCTTGTAAATATCGCTGACACCTTCAACGCTGTAGTATTTCGACGTGTATACAAGAATTTCAAATGATTATTGACACAATAGCTTTATTCGCGTGGCCGGAACCTCCAGCAACTTCTGCACCAAAACAACAACAAGGAATTCTTGCACCTGGGTGCAGTACTGATCTGTACCCTCCGGTCCCCTAAATCCCCTGATGTGCTACCAACTGGGAAATACCACAGGCATACCCCCAAAAATCATCTTCACTCTAGAGACAAGGTAAACATAAAGGGTAGATCTAGTGGATCTGTTTTTGTTTGGACTGAGATGGAAAAAAAAAGTTAAAGACGTGAGGACGAGTACCTAAATAAATCAGTTATCAGTACAGTCAAAATCACTAGATCACAAGATATAAATATTAACTTTAGTTTTTAGAGAATGAAGGGACAGAAAAAAAAAAAAAAAAAGAAACCACAGATCGGATCAACAATTTATTTAATTTTTGAAATTTCTTCGAGCAAGAAACAACAAAACAACATCAATAAATAACAATAAATGTGTTGAGTATTACCATATAAATGCTTGTTCAATACAATTAACATTTTTAGTTAAAAAAAAAATGACCATACAAGAGCTTATTTAATAAAAAGAATTATTATTATATAAATGTAATATTTTTTTAGGGGATCCAAGGTTAAAGAAATTTAAGTAGACTAAGTAATTAATGTTTTAAGCAAACATTATTTTGTAGGTTATTGTTCCAAAACTTCTGAATTTCTCTTGTTAAAACATATTGATTTTTTAAATTACATTCTTCGGTGAAATGTATACCTTCTGAAAGTTTATGCTACTTGAAGGTCGGTGATCTTCATTCCTAAAAAATAGAAAAATTGGAAATACCGACATTTAGCTGCCTCAGCCATCGCAGATAGTAGAGGGCAGGTGGGACAATTCCCAAGGCCATTGGATTGGAGAAGAGTTCCTCGCTGAAACTCCCGAATTAATCAGGAATCAGAAAGCCATAAAACGGCGTGGTGACGCCCTCACGGGCACCGCTTTAAACAAGCAAAACAAATACAATTTACAAAGGAAACCCGGAAATTATAAATTGCCCGCACAGAAACACACATAGGGCATAAAATAAACACTCACCCGACGGCGGATGTCTTAAACAGACGTAAAGAAAATCAAGAGAACTCTGCACCAGAAATTTTCAACGGTCAACCATGATTGCTGTTTCGGAGAAGAAGGCAGAAGACCACCGATATCTTCAAAAATATACTTAGTGTCCACAAATAAAAATATGTGTTCGCTTCACTTAACGATTCGATAGGTAGAATCGCCAAGTGTAACAATCGTACTCTATAAAGTAATATTTAGACAATAAAATAAGTGGTCATCATGGAATACAATTAATTCATAAAAATGAAAGTATTTAAGTTAGGATATACATCAATAATGAATAATCAGCATATTCCTTGACTAACCGTAACATCAGATTGTACAAAAATATATTACCTTATAATATAATCTTAATATATAAAATGAAGTTTCCTGACACATTCACTCACTCATCAACGCACAGCCCTAACCGCTGGACCTAGAACCATGGAATTTTGAGGGAAGCTTCCCCTTGCCCCGCAGGCACCCACAAAGAAATTATTTTTCGAAATTCGATAATTAAGGGGGTGAAAAGGGGTGAAATTTGTTTTAAAAGAGTCCTTGATATCTCATTATCCGGGAATGTTATCATAAAATTTTTAACTTTATAATATTTCCCAAAGAAATGCATATTCGCAAATTTTTAGATTTTGCGAAATCCGAAAATTAAGGGGTGAAAAGCCGTAAAATGTGTTTTTCATTAATCCGTGATTTCTCCTAAACCATTTCAGATAGTGGGGTGATTTTGTTTTAATGACACTTAAGTAAATATCTAAAAAGTATTTTTAAAATTTTTCGAAATTCGTCTTTCAAAGCTGTTTAAAAAAATTAAATGTGATTTCAAATAATAATCTGTACCGCTTATACCAGTTGAGATATCGAGATGATTTTTTGATAAGAATGAAGCTTATGTAAATACCTACAAATCGAATTAAGGTTTTTATGAAATTCGAAAATTAAGTAGGTGAAAAGCAGTAAAATGTTACAGTCTCCCGAAAAAGAGAATGATCAAGGAGAAATAATTCAACAGTCGTTTCTTTTTGCCAACCTACTCATAAATAAAACCTCTTTGGACTGTAGCCACTACATACCAAAGAATTATCACGGCATGCCTTTAACATTCACTCAGGTATTGTATAAAGTTTGTGGTGTGGAAGGGGTGGGGTTACGGGTTCGTATCCCGTGCAAGACTTTCCGATGGGAATTACTATTACATCATACGAGCATATTGCGCGCGCTCTTTGCACTGAGCTAAGACAATTTATATTTCACTGTTATTGAGTACGCTAGCTGTTAAATGCCTTCATCACATATTTTATCCAGAGTTACTGTTTACATTACATAATTTCACGCGGGCAACGCCGCAGCCGGCCGGCTAGTTTATTTATATTTATGGCCGTTAAAAACATGTGAATTAATGGATTACCAAGTAAAAGCACAAATAGAAGTAGTAAAGATAACTGATAACGGGCACTTTGCCATGTACTCTGCAACCAGAGCATAAAAAAATTATAACTTAAAAAAATAGTTACATAATAAAATACAAGTAGTGCCAAACGGCACAGCTCTCAAGATATTGCGACCAAACGGTTCTGCTGGCGCGTGTAACTACAATCCACCTGAGTACTACACGTTTTGGAAACTTCTATAGTTGCGAAGAGCAACTTTCAATTTTTAAAAGCCACTATAATATTTTAACATTATACGTACTCCACTATAGTACAAAATATGTAAAGGAATCGAGAATTGTGTTCAGTTAAACACTGAAAATTTTATTTTTTCCTTTTTAATTTGTTACTGAATAATTAGATAAAGTTTATGTGTAACAACAGTTAATGTTTCTGCTTTGGGAATTTATTAAACACTGTATATCACTTAGCCCTCAAAGCGTTCTATTGACAGCAATAACACCCCTGCACTCGCAAAATAATTACCTAAAATCTAGCTACAACATGTACACCTTTGTGTGTACAAGTCGAAGATCGTGCCAACCAGGCAAGCAAAGCTAGTGGTTTGAAAAAATTAGAGAATGAACGCAGTCATACAATTCACAAACCCAAGTAGGCGGGTTTTGCAGAGTTCACCAAGGGAAACAATATTGATAAAATTGGATTTATTTACAAAACAACAATTCTTAATTCTAAAGAATGAAAAAACCTTTTTAGAAATTGCACTTATTGTATTACCGTATTAAAACTAAGAAATATATGTATTAACTCAAGCAGCAGTTTGGTCAAATTTGTTTTTTGTAGCTAAATACGTAATCTGTGTAAAGTAACTTAAAGTAATATTTGTTCTCTTATGCGATATATTTCAGGTAGTGTAATGTTACAACGCGCTAGGCTGACTTCCAAGAATGGCAGAAATAAAGGTACGTTCTGTATGATGAGAGTAGTTATGTATTTGTCTACGGACTAGTAGTTCAGAACTGTAGCGAGCCGTCGCTTTGTGCAAGTTATGATTAAGCTAATGAGTTTTTGAAACAAAGGTAATACCGGGGTGCTCGGTTCCTTTCTTCTTTCGCAGATAAAAGCAGATGAGCTTATTAACTCATGTTTATTAAACCTCATGCTAGTATACGTATCGTAAAATTGTACATATGAGATACAATATGTGTAGAGACACTGGTAAATCGCGGGAAAAGTTGATTGTTTGCTAGGCTCCAACATGCTATGTATAACATTTAAGGTTTTGCACTTATATTGGCTATAGTTTATATGAAGTACCGTGTCCCTCTTCAACAAACCCAATAAGAACTGTACAGTTTTAACACAGAACATGTGATTTGCCAGAAAACTGTTCGCACGTGTCACGATTGAGATACTACAGTTTATTGGAGTCTATGTTAAATATTTTCGCGATTTTCCAGTGTCTCTAAATATGTGTAAGGGGGCCACAACTTGCCCGGTCTTCGTTCTCACTCCATTAGCCCTGACCACGAGGAGGTGGAGATTGAGTGTGAGAGGCTATACAGGTTGTCTCGTAAAAAGGTTCCAATAATTACAGAGGGTAGTATGCATCAAAAGAAGACACACCGATCCTATACGTTTGTGACCATGCAGCACATCATGCTTGCATGTATATGAAGCACGAACGCAACACAAGAACAGTTACCAATATGCAGCCCCCATACATGATGTGGATACACTAAGGGAACGCATGTTATGGCTGCGAAGCAATCCGGCAACACAGGGGATGTGCCAAAGTATTCGTCAATCAATGCGACGAAGGGAGTAGGACTGCATTGCAATGGATAGCGGTCACATCGAGCACCTGTTGGGACGAGTATTTCAGGGACATGATGTTCACGAATAGTGGGCACACACCACGGTCTTGATATGTCCCCACAGCCAAAATTCCTAAGGGTTGAGATAAGGGAACGGGCAGGCTAAGGTATTGGCATTCGTTACGTGCCAAAGAGTTTAGAGTGCAAGATATTATCCTCGTACAAACTAACACCATAACTCGGTAGATATTACGTTTACGACGTATGTGTATATGGCCGATATGTATTCTTTTCATGTATACTACACCCTCTGTAATTATTGGAACCTTTTTACGGGACACCCTATATTCACATCACACCCCATTGCAGGTAGTGTCGAAGGTAAGGGGGACGGAATACTGGACAGGGCAAGTGGACGTCTCGCATCGCCTGAACCCAGCATCCACTGGAGTTTCCCCATTAACAACGAACGTTAGGCCAGCGTTGACAATTGGTTGGAACCGACAGCATTACGTTATGTTGGTAAACACACGTAAATACAACTTTGGGGCAACGTAGTATGCCCTTAAATATGTTCGAAAATGTATTTTTATTGCAATGAATTGCCAACATTCTGAAAATATTTATATTACAGTAGAACATATTGGAAGATCAAAATATTGTTATTTGAATTATGTGGGTTGGATGTTGGCAATAAGTTGGTAAACATACTGTTGTGGCTTAGTGTGTATAATTACATTGGGCCAACGTTGCGAAGCTAACATTTTACACAAAGAGTTCAAAATCACGTTTCTAAAACACAACGTATCCTATTATTCAAGTTTATAACATAATAAGGTTACGTGGTTAAAAATATTAATATAACGTAATTTTTGTTCTTATGGTTATACGTTGGAACAACGTTGGAAATCCAATTGTTGCATAATAGGTTGTTCCTAGTATGTTGGTCCAACGTTGCATAACCCACATTATGCCAATCATAAAAAATATTTTGTGTGTGGGTTGGCTGAGCGTTAACAACAAGTTGGTAATAATACTGTTTGTGTTAGATATGTAACTTTACATTGAACCAACATTGCTCAAACAGCACATTTTAAAAAAATTCCGAAATACATTTAGAAAGACACCAATGCTCCTTGTATTTAAGAAAATATGATAATGATGGTGTAAATAAAAATTCTGCATTCTATGAAATATATAATGTTAATATCATGTTGGCGAAATGTTGAAAACCCAACTGTTTGATATTGGTTGTTTTCAGTATGTTGCCCAACGTTGCACAGCCCACATTAAGCCAACCGCAGAAAATATTTTGCATGTAGGTTGGCTGAGAATTGGTAGCAAGTCAGTAATCATACCGCTGATGTTAGGACTATAATTTTACACTGAACCAACATTGCTCAAATGACACATACGTTTATCAAATATTCAAAATACTGCATCAAAATTAACACAAATTCTCCTTGTATTAAAAAATTGATACTGATTGTGTATACACAGATTTTGTAGTCTTTAAAGTATGTATGTTAGTTATATGTTGGAAAACTGTTTAAAATAAAACGGTTAGCTGAAGGTTATTTTCAGTAAATTTTGTCCTACGTTGTATAACCCACATTATGCCAACCATGGAAAAATGTTGTTTGTAAGTTAGCTGACGTGTTCAATAAATTTGTAAACAGACTCCCCCAGTCACACAAATTGTGTTTATTTCTAAAAACAACTCCATTGCATTATAAAATGCGAGACAACATTAAAGACAGTATTTTTGTAAATTTTAATTTCTTGGTTAGTTGTTAGGTTCAAGTTTGTAAACACACAACTTGTGTTTAGGTACGCACCTTTACGTTGGGTTAACGCTGCGTAACCCCAAGGCCAACTACTGAAATGATTTGGTTTGTAGGTTGGCTGAACATTTACATTGTTAGTAAACATATCATTAGCACATGATACATTTTTCTTTGTTATTTGAACTTCAACTATTATAATTTTTCTAATAATACGTATTATTCTTACAAATATCATTAATTAACATATGATAGCATAGAGAAAAAAGGGGCCGACCCCCCGTGGCTCAGTTGGTTGAGCGGCCGGTATGGTGCGGGGGGTTCTGGGTTCGATTCCCAGGTCTGGCTGGATGTAAATTTGTGTTTGTCCATTTGTGTCTCAAAAATTGTTACTATACAAATTGTCTCACGAAAAGTACTGGGGTCACTCGAATTAAGTCACATTAAAGGGGGGAAGCTTCCGCATCACCACTGCACCAAACACTTAAAAAAATAAATAAAAAAGAGGGTAAGGCGATGGATTTGTAGTGCCAAGGTCTGTAACATAATCTTTGACTGTAGTTCGAATCTACCTCGATTCTAGTCGAATTTTTTCGTTGATTTTTAATAATTTGTTTAACCCACAACAACTCTGAAAATAAAATAATTATGAATATCTGCTTAATTTAACTTTTGTAGAGTCAATTGTGTGTATGTATTTTGTAGAGAAACGTTGGCACAACGTCTGTAAATGGGTGGCATTACATAAGTTACACTCACAATTTCAACAATTCAGCGACGTTGGGCCAATGAGGGAAATAAGTAAGAATCCAACCAATAATCAATGTTGGATCTACGTTGATTCACGTGACATTTCAATGTTGAGCCAACGTTGCATGCAAACGTTGGTCCAACCAAATGTTGCTACTAGGGTTTCCACGTGAAAGGGGGACGTTGTTACTAGGTGGGGGAGGGGTGGCATTATCCCCGGCACCGTTCGCAAACACGCCGAGCTCTCCAAACCGCGTACTTCCACTTACACCCACTTAAGAGCCGGTTGTCATACACCTCGCCCCACCACCACCACGCCCCTCAGGGCCACTCGGAGTAACAAGAGGAGAAGCTCGGGGTAAACAATCAACTATGTATATTAAGAACAGGAGGTTCACCGAGCAGAGAAAAAAAAAAGTTTACTAGCCGCCGGAAGTAAATGTCGTGTTGGACGACGCCAGTGCCGCTGAGGGACCTGGGACGAGTATCGACGACGCCGAGTCTACCAGAAGGAAGGATGTTTGGGACCGTTTTCCTGGGCAAATTCTCTGTAGTTTCGCCGTTGTGAGCCCACTGTCGAAGGAAACTGCGACACTTCCGTAACGTAGAGGCCATTTCCCCCAACCGACGTAGAATCCAGTCTTGTCAAACATCTTACCTGCAGATCGAGCTGAGAGAGCTCTAGATTTTCTAGCTACGGTATAATGAACTTCATGAACTTGCATAATAATTTCTTGTAATGCTGAACCCAGCCCACGAAAACCCAACACTATTTAACCGTAACTGAGCGAACAATACAACAGCAATTTCGAACCCAGGAACAGAATTTGAATTCCTGAAGGAGCTATTATAAAATGAACATATTTCAGACTGCGATTAAATGACGTCTGATCTAACTGAGCCAAATACGAGTGACTCTACTGCGGTGCTACTCTGTCTCGCTGATCGTGCAGCCTGGGGCGCTAGTCACGATCGAACTGTCTAAGATTATTGTGGTAATTTCAGTTAAATTCTTTCCCAGTTTCCAGACACACACATGTTCCATGCTTCGAGCATTTCTTTTTTTTTACGTTTTTTTCGGTTCACCTTATACTCAATGTACTATCCTACTTTAGCAAGGAAATACTGGCAGGCTTCACCCAGATGGTCTGTAGTTTAGTGGTACTCCAGTAGTGACAAAACCCGAATGTCGAGAAGTAATTTAACTTATACTATGGAATAACTGGCCATCTGTTTAAAACAAAATAAGCATTGTGTAGATTTGCTTTCAACAGTTATCTTAATAGTTAATAATAATACTGCACATATATAGAACAATCTTACACAACCTTAGATTCGTGGCAGTGTCGACCAAGATTTTCACATGTGGCATTGTGATTCGAGCAGGTAGATGTTGTTCAGCTGGTTTTCTCTGCGATCTTCCTTTTCCACTGACCCTACATTCCTGCGTCACTCCATACTGATATCATGTCACTCACCCCCTCACACTCCAGAGCTGAAAATATTGATGTAGTGTGCTGACCAAAATCTATTCTCTCATTCGCTGAAACAATTAGATGATAAATTATTAAAATACAATATTAGGTTTGAATAGGAAAGAATGGTTCTCGATAAATAAAATCGCTTAATATTTTAAAACCGCTGCAATTAGAAAAGAAGATTAATATATTAGGAAAACACGTAAAGAAAACGGTTTTAAAAGGTACTTTTTATGTCGATATAAAGTTTTATTGAAATCTGCCTTCGGGTTCGGAAGATATTGGAAGGAAACATTCATACAGATATACAATGTGCATATTAATTACAGGCGTATGATCTCATAAGTCTGACCTTTCAATTAGGAATGTAGGTTCAGTGGGTCTCATGAAGCAGCGACCAGGTAAAGCTTATCAGGTAGGACCTACTTAGAATGCAGTAAAAGTGTTGTGAAGATGTTATTCGCCCTGAGTAAGCAACAGCCATAGGTATTTAAAATTAAATTGTTGTGTACTGTCTATAAATTATTTCGTTTTTGAAACTATTTTCGTATTTGGGACATCTTTGCACTAAACGAATTTTGCCATAAAGTCACTGTGAATATGTTTATTAGCTAAATAAACTCATTTGCGTAGGCAAACCTCCGCCGATATTTCACATTTATCTCCAACATAAAATATTGTTATACTTAAATGGAAATATTCTTTGAACGCAAATTTTTAGTCATACTTATTTTAGAATATATTGTATTAAGTGATTACGTTCCATAGAGTTGTTCAGCTTTCAACATAGTGCGATACATATTTCAAATAAATATTTTAATAGCCTAACTAAGAATGAAATGAATTATTCTTGATAAATTTCGATTACGAAACACTCCAATACATACCACATTCATAAATAAAGTCCGTGATATATTGCCAAACGCATAAAACTGAATAGGAAACAGATGATTGAGATAACTTGTCGGCGAACAAATATTGTTGCACTTGTAACACCGACTTTGGATTCACCGCGCAAATTCTAACAGCGAACAGTGCTAGCACACTCTAGTGGCGGTTATCGCAACTACGACCGCTACTGCTTTGATTCAAGGCTGTGTAAGTCACGTACACTCAAGCTTTAAGGGGGAGTGTTTGACAATTTTATTGAACTTTCAGTTTTTGAGCCATAACATCAAACTTTTCTGTGCGACAAAGTATAGGATATAGTCTAGGTAAACTGCTTTACATAAACAATAATTGAATATTTCATTAATTTGACATGCTGAATCATTGCAAGAGAATTATAGGTTAACTTTCAAGAATTATCTTGCAATGATTCTGCATGACAAATTAATGATGGAATCCATTGTTATTAATGGTAAGCATTTTTACCAAGAATATATCCTGTGCTTTGTCGGAGAGCAAATTTTGATAATACAATTTGAGTAAATGTTAAGGCCCAATAACTAAAAATAAAATAAAATTTTATGACACTCCCTCTTAACATTATTACATAAAATTTACTACATCGAGTGTATCGTAAAAAATATAGGGTCGTATACACCATTGACGACATAACATTCATTCACTTTTTCGTTGAGTACCAGTATTGTATAAAAAGTTATTAGTGGAGTACTTACAGACATACAGACGGACATGCATACTTAAACATATACTGACAGATGCGCGATCTCAAAAAAACTATTTTTACTAAAGTAAAGTACGGTAAAAGCGCCTTAAAAGATCCTACAAAAATATAGGCCACCCCGAGATGAACAAAAAAGTCAGTGGTGGCGTACAATATGTACACGTGTGTGTCTGTGTGTCATATATATATATATATATATATATATATTTATTTATTTATTTATATAACGTGCTAGTTCATACCCACGCACTTGGTAGATCTGAACTATTCTGTTTGTGGCAGTCGTCATCTACCCTTTGTGCCTTCTTTTCGGTTTTCCTCCGAGCTCTACTGAGCGTCGAAAGTGGGTAACTTTGTGCGATGAATTGTATCCCAAATACGTGCAGTATTTCCAACATATCTGCCTTTTGTGAGCTTCGTAAATTTCAACACCTATTTTGCACACATTCAACAATTTCTCTTTTGCCTCAGGAGCCACTGATATCTGTGTTACAAGGTTGTGTAGAGATGTGTTGCCAGATAACTGAAAAGGGTGTTCTCTTTTCAGTATAAACTGTACTACAGTCACGATCATGTTATTGGTTTGCATTGTCTCATTTTACTGGAGCTCGTGATGTACATTTAAGTCACATGTTATTGGTGCTGACAGAGTTATTTCTCGGTGCAAATTGGTTATCTCCAGTAACCCAAGGTACGTCAAGTCCCATTCGGCAACAAATAGTTTCTGCCTTGTCATTCCAATTACACTAGATGCTCCTTTTTGTGCTCTATTTATTGTTTGCTCTAATGCCATATCTGCACCGACAGCTGAGAAGGAATGATTAAACCTTTTTACTACATGTTTGCCATTTTGGAATGCTTCGTATACATCAGAATGAGTTGTATAGATTTTCCTCGTGTCTTCCAAGTAAAGGGAGCTCCACTGTTGGTAGCTGACACAGTTGAAAACCGCAAACAGTGGCTGAATCTTCTGAACAGTTAACACTGTTATCACTGTATTTCTTCTAAACACACTCGTAAACATGTGTGTTCTGTGTGAGAGGTTGTGCGGGTATCTGAGAGAGAATGTGTGTACACACACAATATAAGATAACATTTAACAACTCTGAATTGATGAACATATGAAGACTTTAAAGAAGCCTAGCAAAAATTGAACAAATAACACAAAAAAAATTTCATTACAGTAAAGTTTGTTTAAGTTACGAATACTTACAGTAATACATATAACAGCAATGTCCATAATATTACCGAATTCGATTTTCACTTTAAATGACAAACAACGACGAGTAAGGTTATTCGTCTTACATGTTATCGTTCAGCTCTAAATTAGAACAGAGATAGTATTATGCAAACTTAATTGTACTTAAATCAGTCAAATATAATTCGTCACCGCTTTAATACAATTTTACATATCTTTATATTAACTTTAGTGTTTCTAATATAGCAAAGTGCAGTCAAATATAAATAATTTGTGTTTCAATAAAATGTACATTTCAGGTACAGAAATATTACGCATTAACTATATAATCAACAAAATTTGTTATTCTTAAAAATAAAAAAAAATCAATTTACCACGCTAAGAATAAGACATAAAAAAATTGTCGAAAGCAAACTTGTAGACAGTTTAATTCTAAACATTTTTTGTCGAAAACGTTTACTATAAACATTACCGTTCTCGCTCAAAAGCTTACTATAGCAAAAGGCAAGTTAAGCGATTGCGGCCATATTTAATGACGTCATATTGGAAAAACGTGAGGGGTGGGGAATGTCCACCCAATTTTTTTTTTCGTCTTATACGCCCAGATAACCAATGCAGAAAGAATTTTCTCTGCACGAAAACTTGCACACAGAAGTACTGTCAGCTGCTGGACTATACGTACGTATAGGTAGAGACATGAACTTTTCGCGAAAAGAAATTTGCCTCACTTTGTGTCAGTGACTTGTGTGCACGTCTGCAGACTTGCTTCACGGTCAGAGATTGGATGGTTTGACATTCGTGTGTCGTGGGGTTTTACACGCAAATCACAGACGTGTGGTGTTACAGTAACCTTATTATGATTGGTACAGTCAAATGAGAAACGTCACAGTTCAAAGGCACGCTGCCAATATCTATGAAGCAGAACTGCAGACGTGCACATAAGGCACTGGAACAAAGTGGGGCAAAATTCTTTTCGCGAAAAGTTCA
>PNEQ01085072.1:7998-35131 GCA_003012365.1 Medauroidea extradentata | reverse complement strand
AATAAAGTTAAAGTGAATATTTTGACAATATATAATTGAGGGCACCGTCACCAATGGTTGTGCACAGGGTAAACAGATGTTTCTCATTCGATTAACCCCTTACCTTAGATGTCTGTAACTACCATAGAACGTCAAATTGGCAGTTTTATAAATAAGGCCCAGGCGAAGTCGCTGTTAGTGGCAGGGACAAACTTAAGACAACTTTCGCATGGACAGCTATAGCTACTTATCCTTCTGCATAATTAGTTCAACTAGCCGCTTGGACATTCTAACACTTGATGACTGAAGTACCAATCTTGTGTACAAAGAGGTTTTTCAATTAAAGTAAATCTTATCAGTTACGAATAATACTCGCGAGCAAAGCCGCGGGGGACTGCTAGTGTTTATATATATATATATGTATATAGTATATATATTAATTCATGTTCTGGCTTGAAGAGTAAAAAAATTGCTCAATTATACATTATATCTCATGGACATATTTTCATTGTTAATAATTCATACATTACAAACTAACAAACCAATCGATGGAAATCGAGTCAAATAGCTAGCTGTCGAATGATGGTGCAGGTGCACTGCGCGTATTCTGTTGGCAGCACATTAAGCAATGTATGTTTTACCTGTCGAAGAATCGATCTGCCGAGCAGAGAAACAGTTCGGCTGTCTGTGCTACGAGAGTAAGCGAAAGTTTGTTTTCTATGTTGTTACTTCAAAAAATTGCCGTTTTGTAAAATGCATGTATGGTAACGGTAAGTGATTTCTGTCTCTGGACTTAGCATGAGAAGTTTAGGTATAGTTTGGTTTAGACGACGCCAACCAAAAGATTACAATATTTTTTGACTCCATTCAATCCCTGTACAACTTCTTTTCAGCATCAACTAGCAGATGGGACATTTTGTTATCCGCAATGACTGATTCGAGTAAACAGCTAAAACCATTCTCCAACACTAGATGGTAAGCTAGGGCAGATACTATAGGCCTATTAGCATTTAACAAAAGATATGAAGTGATTTAGTTAGTATTGTATGCTATTAGAAATGACACTGAGGAGACTATTGATACGAAATTAAAAGCTGCGGGTTTGAAGAAATGCATGGAAATATTTGAGACAGTGTTCCTCACCCACTTTTGGAATGATATCTTGGGAAGAATAAACAAGGTCAACAAAGTCCTGCAAAAACCTACTCCTACTCTGTGAGTAGCTGTAAAAGTTCTCGAGTCATTAAAATCATATGTTGAACAGAAAAGAGGCAGTTTTGACAGCTACGAAAGTTATGCTTTAGCATCAACTGAAAACACTGATAGCAAGAATTCAGAAGACAAAACTAATAGACGCAGCACTCGACTTAGTTTTTTCGACGACAGCAAAAACCTAGATACTATTTTCAAAGGAATAGATAAAATTAGAGTTGAGACTTACCTGGAGGATTTGACTGATCTTCAAGAAGACTAACTGAAAATTTTTTGTGAAAATTTAGCTTCTGTATACCAACAAGACGTAAGCAAGTCGGAGCTTGCTGAAGAATGCCTAAATTTTAACATTTATCTTGCATAAAATAAAGACAATTTGTAGCTTGTATATCTGTACAACGGTTCCGATTGTGCAAATTCTGGTGAAGCAGAAGGGGGAAAAAATATTGCAATGTGTGAAGAAGATTTGGAAGAAGATGAGGATGTTGGGTGTCGATCTACTCTCTCAAAGAAGTTGAATTTACAATCCGTTTATCACCATCTGTACGAAAATGGATTGTTGCCAGCATTTCCGAATGTGGAAATTTCTCAGAGAATGTCTTTATCAATGATGGTATCGAAAGATTCGGGTAAACGGTCATTTTCTAAACTGAAGATTATTAAAATGTTAAAAGAAGTGCTAAGCATCAGGAACGATTGAACAGTTTGAGAATAATTAGTAACGAATGCGATATACTTAGAGCACTAGACTTTAGTGATGTCATCAACAATTTTGCTGAAAAAAAAATTGAAAGAAGCATATGTAATTTAGATACTAAAATTTTTACATAGTGTTAACAATATTGATAGACATTAAATGCAAGAGGCTAATGACTATGGAGCAGACTTTGGTGTTTATTTAAGGAAAAAGTAAACATGATTTGAAAAAGTTAATTTTTTTCATTAACACTTTTTTCATTACTGAAATAAAAAATTGATTATATTTCATCATTGAAT
The DNA here is from genome assembly GCA_003012365.1 of Medauroidea extradentata. Lineage (NCBI taxonomy): Eukaryota > Metazoa > Arthropoda > Insecta > Phasmatodea > Phasmatidae > Medauroidea > Medauroidea extradentata. The sequence goes on along the minus strand of PNEQ01085072.1, from coordinate 32,944 downwards.
AGTAATTTAAAACTAAATTGTGTGTGTGGACTATGGTTTTTCTGACTTTTGGTATCCTAATTCGAGTTATGCAACTATTTATAGATTTCAGATTAACATCTGAAATTAATCAGTCGTAGCTCGCATTGTTTAAAAACTATTATAGACCTATTTACTACTGCGCGTATTGACGTGATCAAAATTTTAATAACAGTCCTGTTGACTTTATAATGTAAGACTTGTAGAGTATAAAATTTATTTTCATTGAAAAAACTTCGGAATTGTATTTTTGTGTTACAGGATCTAAACTTAAGTTAACATAATACAATTTATTATGTGTTAGTGTAAAGATCAAGTCCAGTAGAAAAAATTCCAAATTCTTTCAACTCTGTATTAAACATTTCCATTAAAATAACTCGCAAAAATAGCACCATTTCAATACTTCGGGTAAGTGCACTCCGGCAAAAGGGGCCTCTTCTCTGGATAATGCCAGGGGCCTCGCAGAGGTTTAATACGGGTCTGTCCCTGGCAAGTCTGCAGACTGCATATTGTGAAATGTTGTACCAGGAAGAAGGAAGTGTGAGGTATTCACTCTACAGTTAGGCATTTTGACAAGATGTGTCTGGTTCCATGTTACTACAACTGCTACATGGGTTCTTATAAAAATGTGTGCCTGTCAGGCACTCTTGAGTTGGTCTGCTTACAGATCCTACACATGAAAATTCAGACGGCATTGTTGGAACATAAACCATATTTAGAAACCTATCTTGGGAGAACAAAGGGTAGGGGGCAACGTAATGAATAAATTGTACAGAATACCTGCCATCTGAAATATGTGGTTGTATATTGTTAGATATTACTGTATCTGTGTAAAAGAAGAAATAGGCAAGAAGTTAGCCTGTTATAGATGAAAACAAAGAAATTCATTGAAAACAAAAAATCAGAACACTCCAGACCGGAACAATCCTAAGAATTTTGTGTGGAAGGCTTCAGCCCAGTAGCATCCCATTAAATCCATCACTTACATAAACACCACAAACGTACAAATATTGAAATATACATGTTTTGGGAATTTGGTATAGAAAACAACAAAAATGTAATCCTTATAAGATAATCAATTTTTACAAACTTTTGTGAGAAAATATTTGTCCAGAGTGACAAATTCTTTAGTATAGGCTATAAAATCTTCGACGAGGATCACAGATTATAATTTTCATGTTAGTATGGTTCACATGAAACACATGAATCAGTAGTGCTGTAAAAAATTGCTGGAAATTTTTTTTTCCCCAAGAATTGCCTTTTTTTTTTATTTATTGACTTTCAATAACTTGTTTTTATGGCATTAATTTACATACGGAACAAAATTTTTCATGAACTGCTTTGTTTTTGTTTATTGAACTTTCAATAACTTGCATTTAGCATTAATTTACATACAATGTCCACTTTATGTCAACATTTCTCAAAACTTCTTACATCACATGACTTGAGAAGGAAATTATTAAACTTCACACACAAGTTCATATTAAATAAGCAAAATTAAGAAGTTTACTGTTTTAACTCCAATCATTATGCAAGGTGCAATAATTTATAAATGCTAATAGACACCTAAAATCCATACAACATTCAAATGAGCTACCACACTGTTAATGTTTATGGCCAAGATAATGACAGTTTTACAGTGTTTAGAAAACATCTATTATGGGTCAAGTCATTCCACGAACTGCATTTTTGTCCTATCCAGTGTACTAAAATTAGCAATGAAGTAAATGAATATTATTTTATGTAACATACTACATATACACATGAGTGTACATGTGAACAGTGGTTCAGTTTAGTTCATGTAGGATGAACGGGGTAGCCTGAGTTTGGGCCCCCTTTATGTGGAAGGGAGGGAGTTAGATCTTTTATAAGAGTCTAAAAGTGGTTTACTCCATTGACTTCTCTGTGGCTCATATTTTAAGGGGAAGGGGTTACCCTAGTCGTCTGAGCTTAGCCTTCCCACTTCACTTCAGACCTGGCTCTCCACTGACCACGGAGGGGTAGGCCTGGAGGGGGGGATAGGGTGTGGGCTCCGGCAGAGTGGGGGAGGGGAAGTGTGCCTGGTGCTGGCTAGGCGAGAGAGGCTCACTTAAGTGTTGGAAGTGGCAGGGTGAAGAGGTAGTTGAAGTCTTTGCTACTAGAGCCTGGTGTCCCCGACGATGTCGGAGGAGAAGTTGGAGTTGGAGAGTCTTGCCTTTCTCTGCATGAGCAAAAGGGTAGCGGCCCGTTTGAGCTGAATGGTGCTGCTAGAGTTTGGAGAAATTGCAAACAAGTAGGAGAGCTAGCCTCTAGGACTTGGAAGCGGTGAGTGAGCAGCCTTTGTGTCATTCAGTTATTTTGCTGGGACATTTTTCCCATCGTTTGGGAAGGATTGCCAGCCGCCTGTCCTCCAAGATGTCTTGTGAGGCTCGGAGAAATTGGGGACATATAGTTGTTGCCCAATTGGACTTGGAGTGGATTAACCCCGATAGCCGTTCTCCAAGTACTGCTGGATTTGTGGGTTGTATTGATCACTGAACTGCACAGAAATTGGATGAAAGCCATTTATAGAGGTTTCGGGAGTCGCACACTTTAAAAAGCTATCCAATTTATACAGGAGGTTGAAAATGGAAAGTGTGTCGTAAATGTACAGTTGCATATATGTAAATTATCGATATTGCCATGTTGTAAAATTCTCATAATTAACAGTGTGCACTTGATTTAGCAGCAAAGTATGGTGTTTGTACAAGACGTGGATGACGAACTGAGACTTAAAATAATTATTGTTACCATCAATTTAATTGGGCTGTTATGTGAACATGCAATTCATGTAATGTAAATGAGCAGAAATATATACCTAAGAAGTGTATTTGTGAGTCTCAAATTCTGGGTTTTCCCGAAGCAACACGATACTCGATTGCTATAAGCTTAGGTTGAGAGTGATCCTGGGACTTGCCCATTGTTTAAGTGAATTGGAATTTCGGGCTTTGGCCTGTTGTGTCTGTTGTGTGGGGAGTCGAGGTTTTAAGGGGCCTTCTGCCCATGGTCACGAGCCGGACGGCTCACATGCATAGGATATTATACTAAATAACCAATCTTCATGCACAAAATACATAAATGTGAACAGAAAGCAATTATATCAGAAAAAAATTACTCTGCTAGTAAAATTTGTCTCAACTTACCAGAGAGAGAAATGGAACGGGTTGAAGGTCATTACTGATAGCAGATTCAGATTTCATTCCTGAAGGTTTCCTGTATAACATTAGCAGAGCAAAAAAGACTTAACAAAAACATTTTCTCTCTGACCTATTGCAGTTAAACAAAACTATACAAGTAACATTTCATTATGACAACTACCAACATATTTCATTTAACTCTTAGTAAATACAGTAAATTGGTGGATGGTTTTACAATATTGTAAGTTGGATTTTAAAAATCTAACACTACCAATTATAAGTGTGTTAGCAAATGTTCTTCAACAAACCTACCTCACAGAACCATAATCAGAAAAGCGTTTTAGTTTCTTGGCAATCACTCCAAAATCATCCTCAAGAGTATCCTTGTTTTTTAACTTCATTTTTTAAATGTTTGTTATTATTTCATCTAGGAAGAAGAGAAAATTTGTTTCTGAAGAGATCAGATGTGGCAACCTAAAACAAAAATTACATAGTAATTTGTTTCTCAATGTTTACTGAAAAGGTACCTATTTCTGTAGCCATACTCTTACTTTAGGAAGAGAATGAGACTCTTAATAAAGTGACATTAACATGCCACTGGGTATATTCTCTAACTTCCCAATGGTAAAGATCGTCACCTGTGACTGTCTTTCGAGAGAGACAGCAATTCAGATGGTCACTTGTGAATCTCTTTATATCATATTTTCTAACACATATCTTTACTAGAATCTCAATATGCTTTTCAACATTGTAGGCTATGCACTCAAAACTTTCATACATTTAATCAGTACTAAATTATTTGTTCTCAGTTTTCACAATATGTTTTGAACTACTTATTAATAAATTGTGTTTTAAATACAGTAATATATATCTTATTTGTTCCATTTTAAAAATCTGGTTCAAAAGTATAATATAAATTTAATTTGTCTCAAATTAACTCGTCTCTAGAAGTAAGTTAGTGTACTGTATGTACAAGAGATAGCAGCAGGAGTACTGAATTACTGTACCTACTGCCACAAGATAGCAGCATATGTGCTATATAACATTTGTCATGTGCATCTGCAGCAAAGGTAATACACACAGAGCTGTAATTTACATAACTTATTACATATTCAATAGAATATGAGGTAATGTATTTCTGTCTCCTTCCTAGCCACATTTCAATTGGATTTGTTCTGCTACGAGGCTGGTTGTTGAATATAACTTAAAAATATCTGCCATTTTTATGAACCTTCTCTCATAACAAGACCCCAATCTTTATTCAGAGAGAGTCACGAGAGTTCTGAGTATCAATGCTATTTTTAGTTACAGAACACAAATTTTCATCATAAAGATAGTAACACGGTAACTGTCTTTGTATACAAAGACCATAAAAGGGACTGAAAAAGTTACAGAATAGGACCCTAAATACTCTTATCAAATGACTAGTGATCACTAAATACGTGAAAATACATTTGTCTGATATATGTTAACACGATCTTACCACATATTCAGCCAATATACCCTGCCAGGTTCATGGAAAACTAACCACATAGAGAGAGAGAGAGACAGAGAGAGGGAGGGATGGAGAAAGTTAGAGAGGGATGAAGAAAGAGAGGGAGAGAGAAAGTGAGATAGGGGTAAAGAAAGAGGGATAGGGATAGAGAGAAAGAGAGAAAAAGAGAGAGAAAGAGAGAGGAAGAGAGAGAAAGAGAGAGAGGGAGGAAGAAAGACACTGAGAGAAAACAAAATAGTCCTGAAAGAACTAACAGAGATAACAGCAAATTTAAGCACGTTCTAGTAGGGGCAGATGACAAAACAGCATTAATTCAAGAAATAAATCTTCATGTGGTTACAGCTCATCCTGTCTCAGTAAGAGTTAAGGTGCCAAACTTATTAGTAAGAGAGCAGAGATTTGGTTTCCAGTCAGAAAATTATACAAGCCATAAACCTTTAAACAGGGACAACATTTACAGCACTTTCTACTGAACAGTTGTCACTCAAATCTTTCAAACATGTTATTATCTTTCTGCTAAAATCATTGGAACAAGTGGTCATATTTTTGCTTAAATCATTCAAACAGTTATCTTTCAAGATCATGTTTTAAGAGGCCTCCCTACCTGAGCTTGAAATGAGTTACAATGAGATGCAATTATTTTTTATTTTTTTACTAAACTATTTATTGTGCATTACATTTGTATATCTACGACAAGAGCACACACTTCAAATGATGTAACTATAAGTTTAAAAATTCAGCATGCTTATTAGAAACATCGACTTTTGGGCCTCTCAAAATGGCTAAAATAACTTTTCAGTCTGCCATATCTGAATAACTATCAACCAAACTTGAAAAATAAAAAACAAAGAAACAGACAATGGACTTAAACCACACATTAACTACATGATCATTGCTTACAGTCTCATAGAAAAATATTAATATTCAAGCACAGCACACCAGTTTAGAAGCTTGTACGTACAGGCGATACTACACTACGTGTGCTGGTCAGCGGCACCCTTAATGCTCCATCAATTTGGTGCCTTACTAACACAACCTATCTAGAGAGGCACTTTAAACTGACAATCTGGCTGGAATATTGTGACCCAAGTATGTTATTTCTTGTTCAGTGCAAACTGGTTTTGTAAGTACATAGTTTCAAAAGTCAATTCTGCGCTGCACTCCTATATGGTTCTTTGAAGTAAATTAACTGTGAAATAAATATGGCTCAGAAAGGCACAGCTTCATACACTTGCTTAATTAAATAAATTTTCAGGTTTAAAGTACACACAATCATTATTATACAACAGAAAATCTGTAGTTACTTAAAAATAAAAAAGTTATAATGATTATGGAAAATATTGTACATTATTAAATGTTTGTGTGGTAACCAGTTTTTTCTTTTAAAATCTGCTCGAGCTATGTAACCACAAAAAAATAAACATATTACTTCTCCAAAACATATAACATATAACTAAAGATTTTGACGAATCTATCTTAGTACTTCGAATAAATATAAAGTAATTTAAATGTTGCATTAAGAGTTGTATCTACCCCCCATGCCAGTTCGGAAAACATTGTCATTTTTTCTCAAGCGTTTATCGTAAACCATGCATACCACAGAGTCCAGTTTTTTTATGCGATAAGAAGAAACATGTGGCTTTCCAACTACAGTTTCAATTTTTTGAATATCTTGATATTAAGACTTTTAAAAAAATGGTAAATACAAGAAACATTACACTTAATTTACAAGTTACGTATCAGTATTTTCGAAAAACTATGATTATAGGTGGAAAGTACGCATCAATGTGAATAAAATGGTGTAATAATATTATATGGTCACCGCGATAAATATTGATATATTCTTGAGCGAAAACGGACATTTCCGTGCCGTTAGGGGTCTGGTTTGTGCTGCCTGCGTGCGGGGCCACGCCAAGCTCATGAGAAACCACGTTGGGTGGGGGAAGCCTGTCGGTGCTGGAGGGGAAGTGATGGTTGGCAGGCTTGATAGTGCTCACTGCTCAAGGTCGAGGCGTGTGGGTGTCAAATATATCCCTGCCTTCTGTGTTCGGGTTGAATTTCGTTGACCGATTCGAATATTGATTTCGCTCGAATTGTTTTCGCGGTATAACTGTTGTCGTGTTTATCTACTGTAAAATTTACGGTTTTTTTACCATCCAAAATGAAATTTAAAGTAGGTCGTCTCCTAAATATTTTATGTTGCTGCAATTACTGGAGACAGAAACAGGCACTTTGCACTGGTCCTCACATGTTTCTGACAACGAAGTAGGTTCCTAATTGAATAACATTTCGCCAATGCCAGCTCAAATATAGTTTACGAAACAGCAGCCGTAACTTTCACGAGGAAACAAAGGTACAGCATTTATTTAAAATGGTTACAATAATGAATTCATTATTTCAATATATTTGTTGCTATATTATACCACAAGCCTTCCAAGTTAGGCACTGGGACTAAATGTATATTATTAAAATTATTAGCACCGAAATTCATATTGAACTATAATGATAAATCGTGCATAATTTCGTTTACTCCTCCTAGTAATTTTATTCTATTTGCGAAATCCATACGTTCCTGCATAGAAGGAAAGTATTGACGAAACAAAGCACGTCAATCATATTCAGTTCATTTCTGTCGAAATACACCCATAATTAATTTTAAATTTGTCTAAATTATGACACAACTTGGTGCGTATTGTTTGGATGAAAAAATAACATGCGGTATGCTTATGTATGCATATATACCTAACATTTTGGTAGTAGGTATTTACAATTTGTAGTTTCCTGCTACTTGAATCTACTGTTTATTACTTTTAAGATTGGAGGAGAGTGTTTGTTTGGTGCCATAAAATCAGTGCTTCATGCTAAATAATAAATATGTATTTTTTTTTTTTTACTTTTGGTAATTAATACAGCAGCTTTTGATATGTTATCCCATACAGCAATTTCACAAGAGTTAGTTATCAAAATGTTTATATCGCCAGCAAACATAACGGCTAAGTTGTCGTTAATTGATTCGACAAAGTCACTGATAAATATTATGAAAAGTAGAGGACCCCGTATTGATCCCTGCGGCACATATTCTCGTGTGGTGACATTTTCCCCACGGTGTATTAGTAATAACAATGACCTTTTTTCCGTTTTAAGACACTATTGAATAAATTACGTTTACTCTTCTCTGACACCTCACTGTGCAAGTTTTTGCAGTGTCAGACCATGCGTATCACTGTCGGATGATTTTGAAAGGTCATCAGATATTCTAGCTGAAAAATTTTGCCTTTTTATTGATGCCAAAAGCAATCATCACTGAAGTAGTAATTTTTAAGAATCCCAAAACTTGGCCATTTCTGCAGAGTCTTGTAAATGGTGTTAAAGTTAGTACATATAAGAAATAAAATGTTGAAATCCAGAAAAGCATGCATGGCCACAGATAAATAATTTTAATGTTGTTCCTTTTTGCAGCCCTAATGATACATGACCGTTTTGTGCACGGACGTTGATATAGCCTACACATAATATTTCTAAAAAATTTAGACGACCATTCTGAGCGTAGCTGTGTATAACACAGGTCTGTATAGTTTTTCTTTAAAAATTCCATACGGGCAAAGCACCGGCCGGGCAGCTAGTTTTGCATATGGACATTAAATGTTTGTTTGCTTCAGAATTTTCGCAGTTTTAAAATAACATATTTGCATAGTTGAAATGCTTATTGAAATACATTACATGTGATATTTTTCATCATGTGTCTACAAAAAAGTACTTATTATTGTAATACTATTTATCTTGGCAATCAAAATAATTGATGCCTTTTTTTTCAGCAGCAATGCTACGTTGCAGTCATTCAAATTTGAATAAAAAAATGTCTCTGTAGAAATAAAATATGTCTTTACAACTAAGAATGTGTTCTTCTTTAGTGCATGGTAGTGAAGAAGTAACAAAATTTACTCGCTTGCTAATTGCGTTGCAGTGAATTTGCAGTTCCACCCATTGTTGTCAGCTACTATGTTAGTCTATGGAGTACCAGTCCTAAAAATGATATATAATAATCGTAACGAAAGTTTGCATCTTAATCGTATCATAGCGGCTTGTACATTAAATGTTTGAGAAATTCATATTTCATTTCATCCAAAACTCGCCAAAACATATTTTAACAGACACTGTGTTGACGAGTCTGTTTGTTTTCTCCAATTTATTTACCACTTTGATTGCATAATTTATGTAAAATGAAATTATATTAATTTAGATTTAAAACATAATTTTGTTACGCAGAACGAATTGTTCCAGACTGGGCAAGATATCTCCTGCACTACCACAGAAAACTCAAGATCAGAAGTTGTGCCACTGACAAACTGTATGTCTTCAGGTTCACAAAAAAAATCCTCACGATGTGCCTTTACGTGATTCCGCATTTGCTTGTAATGAATTGGAATGGAGTGCTTCAAACATTTGTGTTGTTGCTCCTCGGGCAGATTCTGCAGAATGTAATTCCGAACATGTGCCTACTGACATCGATAGTAATGGTGCATTTTGCAGCCCATTCTCTTCCGATGAGAAAGAAAAATCATTTGTTGTAGATAGAAATAGAAATCTGGTACGTTCGGATTTCAAGCTTGAAGGTGCCAGAATTGTGGATATCATGTTTTTTTATACAGCAACTACCCAAAGAAGCTGCACACAACCCAAACTTTGGCTGTTCATTATCAAACATGAGTGTCTTTGGAGAGAAGAGGCAAGGTTTAGATTCTAACATTACTTTCCATTGCAACATGTGCAATAAAGTCATTCATGTACCCACAAATGATACTAGCCCATTACACTTGGATGTCAACTTTAGGGCAGCTGCTGGCATCATGAGCATAGGTTGAGGGTTTTACAATCTGGAAGAATTTTGCGCGTCTATGGGTGTGCCATGCATGTCTACAAGCATATACTCGAAATATCATAACAAGGTGTGTGAAGGATGGGAGAGGTCAGCAACTGAAGAAATGAAGAAAGCAAATGCAGAGGAAGCTGTCATAGCAAAAGAGAGAGGAGATGTTGATGTAAACGGTGTGCCGCTTTTGTCTGTAGTCGTTGATGGTAGTTGGTGCAAAAGTCTTCAAAACTAAATATAATACACTGTCTGGAATTGCTGCAATAATGGGTTTTCATTCGAGAAAAGTACTGTACATGGCAGTAGCAAATAAATATTGTTATGTTTGTGCCCGAACACCTGTTGGCGAAGATCCTAAACCCCACGAATGCTTAAAAAACCATTATGGTAGCTCTAGTAGTATGGAATCTAAAATTATATGTGATGGGTTCAAACAAAACGAGGCGGAACATAACGTAAAATTCGCAAAAATTATTGCAGATGGCGACAGCAGTGTTTATAAAAAAAACCTTGACTCAAGACCATACAAAAACACAACTGTTGAGAAAATTGAATGTAGGAACCATCTGTTCAGAAACTTAAGAAAACATAGTTTCTGCTACTGAAAACAGTAAACTTGGAACAGCAAGTCTGATAAAGATTGTTGCAGGAAAAGTTGAAAAATTAGTGTCTGGTGTAAAAAAAAAGGCAATTTCGTTCAGAAATTTACAAGATACAACAGCAGAAGAAAAGAATCTGGGATTAAGAGCTGTGATAGAAAATGGACCAAGTCATGTATTTGGCAAATGTAAGCAGTGTACCGAAATAGGTTATTTTAGTGAAGACCACAAACAAGACGAAGAAAACCTTGTACCACAGCTTCAAAAAAGTGGCCTTTACAGTAAAATAATGGAAGCTGCACAATTCTTAGTAAAATATTTCACGGAGTTTGTTATATAATGTGGATAGCAATGCTGTGGAACAATTTAACTCCATAGTTGCAAAGTACTCTGGTGGAAAAAGAATAAACTACGCAACAAAAAGGTCCTACCAAGGACGATATGCTGCAGCAGTCGCAGCACATAATACAAACATATCGCACTGTTTCCTACACAAAACACTTCATAATGGAATGAGTCCAAACAAAGTGGCAAAACGAGTGAATTCAGAAGAAAGTTAAGAAGGAATTTACAAGCCGAAAAAAGCAGGATCCAGAAGGTGTGTCGGCGGTCATTTCCGAGAAGGTCGTTAGCGAAGTGCTTTTCTGACAAAGATTATGGTCCTCACTGCCCACGACCTGACATGAGTTCGGAAGTATATGAGAGTGAAAAGTTGAAATTTCTGCCCAAACTGAAAAAGAAAGGCACCAGCCGGAAAGGGATACATTACTGCAAGCAGGTAGCGTAAACTGGCTTAAGATGCGACGGAAATTGTTAACTGCTTCCAAATTTTAAAAGGTGTGTCGTAGAAGGCTCAAAAACGAGCTGTAAAAATTTAGTAAAAAAATCTTACAGGTTTACTTAATGTTCCGGCAATTGAACATGGGAAGAAATCGGAAATAAACGGCATTGAAACAACTTGAGGTACAAGAAAATGTTACGATAAATGTCCGACGGCCAAATAGGACAAGATGGGCTAGTAGAAATATAATATCCTTCTTCAGCAGCTGACAAAAAAGTTTCAGATATAGTTACAGAAGGAAAAATAAAATATCTGTCACATATTTGTGACCAATTGCAGCTGAAAAAAGACACGACTACCATTACCAAATACAAGGACAGCTGCACATAACAGATCGAAATGTATGCCTTTTTGGAATTTGGATATCAGAACAACAACAAATGGTAGTTCTAAGAATATAAAGAGATGACAAATTCTGTGAAAATGAAATGGAACCTAAATTGTTCAAGTTCTATGAACTATATGTTTGCTCCCAAAACCTGTAGACCCCAGGCATACGCGAAGTATGGAGATCAGGGAACAATTGTGCAAAAAAAGCCAATAAATTATGCATACCAGCTCCGTAACAATAAGTCAGCTTGCCTGCAAGAAAATGCTCCAAAAAAGAGAAGTAGACATATGTTTCAGAAAGCAGGTAATAGTCAAATTTTCATGCTATATTGTATCTTTTCTGATTTACTGTACAGATTTTAGAATCACAAAAAAACTATTTAGTTTTTAACTCATAAGACGTTTCATACTTCCTAAAAATTACACTGCTTTGTGATTATATTACACAACTTCGTTTGCTAGAATGTGCCTAAGTAATAAATATTTGCGAATTACAAATAACTGCCTGAGTACGACTATGTTTCAGCGATGAAATAATGTTGTATGTTTAAAATTGTTCATAGATGCACTGTTACCGGATGACCAACCATGGAGCGTAAATATTATATATTATCTCGAGGTAAATTTTGTGCTTTATTGACGATTACGCAGGAAATACTACCCTAGTCATGATAAACTTTCTTATGAAATTATTTTGCTTAAAATCTTGTTATAGACCAAGGAGTGTTTTTGTTACCACATTACTTTACATCTATTTTGTTCCAAGTGGTTGTTAGTTTGACTTAGGTGTGTAAATACACGTATAACCGACAACTTTACGAGAGTATCTGACAATTGGATTCAAGTACTGTTCATTACCAGTAGGTAATATTTATGTACAGTCGCTATTATTACTAAAATGGCTGGCAGCATGTGGACGACAACACTCCAACAAAACATTTTTAGGTTAGTTAAAGCTAGGTTAATAACAGTGGTAAAAACTTTTTTAAATTCAGCAATAAATATAGGCTATGATGTCACTATAGATAGTCTAACTACCCTTACATACTTCTTGGGCGTGCCACTACAAAAATTGTGGAGACTATTAGCCAATTATACATCAACATTCTATAACCAGGTTATTATTTCTGTTCATGTAATACAATACCTTGCAGTAATTTAATTACTGTATATTAATAAAATGAAAAAAAAAAAAAAAAAAAGAAGATGTAGGCCCAATTATTTGCTGACTGTATTATCATGTGGTTTCCTGTTCCTTATACTTTGTAAGTTTGGTCTGTGTTGTTGCGTTAAAACTATGAAGATTTATTGAAAAAATTGACTGCAATTGGTACGCAAATTCTCTGCCATCAATCATACAGATAAATAGTTAATTTGCCTACTATTTTGAACCGAATTATTTCTTATAAAGTCTTGATTTATTATTTTAATCGCAGCAGCAAGTTAACGATTTTCAAACTATGTTAATTGACAAAGTAATAGGGTCTTTCAGTTTCTGCTCTTGGACTGCACTCGAAGCACTGTATCTTCTATTTGCCAGAGCACTCGTCGAGTACAGCTGGGTATTGTCTTGGAATATTTGAGCCCGCGGTGGTGCAGCGGCCACAGCGCTTGCCTTGAACCTAATCAACCCGGGTTCAATTCCTAACGCGTCCAACGGATATTCGCACAAAGTAATTCAGTGTGAGAGTAGAAGAATGTCCGAATCATATCCTATAAAAAGAATACAGAAAAAGCGGATTATAGCAGGTTTAGAATCACAATGTAAATTCTGACTTAGAATATCTCAGTTTTAGTAAAAAGTGCGCAAATCTCCCTCGTGAATGCATCAGTAGCTATGCATGTGACCTTTCATCACTTGTCGTAAAACCCTTGTTACAATGCAGTCAAATCCAAGCAACTGTAAGTATGGTAATTACATCGTCGCGATACACGTCCAGTAGACTTCAGTTTTCTTCTAAAATGTAGAGACACGCACTGGCAATTGCATGCATGCACACACACAAAAAATTATACATATGGAGTGAGTAGCGCAAACAGGTAGCCTACAGTAATACGAGAGCGAGACAGACAATGAACGACTTAGATAAGCGGAGAGCTTATCTGTAACGCTGGCTGTGGCTGGCCAGCCACGCATCACGCACTGTCCTATGGAGGGGAAGATGACTTCCCCCACTCTCAGTCCATTGCTTGTCGAAACCCCACAGCCTCGCGCCACAAACCACGCCTCTAGGCTCTGATCCGGCGCGAAACATTCTTCGCCCCGATTTTCCCACGCTCAAAGATACAACTCTTAAAATAAAGATAAACATTCGCAAACATCTGAAAACAGAAGACTTAACTAAAAAAAAGACCTCTATCGTATTGTTAAATGCCATTTTCAGTGTAAGGGAAGTTGTAACATGAGGCAAGGAACAGATGTATAAGGTTACATTTGGCAGAAAAGCCATTCTTTAACTATCCTATTAGCGTAAAAATAGGTATAAATAGGTAAACAATATTGCATTAATGAATAGCCATGGGGCACATCAGTTATTGGTCTTCAAACATACTGCTCTTGCACAAGAACAAAAGTTACTTTACTTAATTTATAACCTTAAGGGCACCATGTATCTGCACATTAAAGGCTCAGAAATGACGGAGACATCAAACTGAATTTGAAGCGCTTATCAAATGTTACATCACCACGAGCTATGTGCTGAATAAGTGCGCAAGATTCCTATCAAATTGTTTTTATTACGGGACTTTAAACAGAAACCATATCATTTTATTGGTGAAAAGTCTGTAGCAAAGTTCAATGCACACTTCCGAGTACATTTTGAAGTACGGCACCCTGATAAGGTTATTTTTAGCTACGTTGGAGGGCTTAGAAACCGTATTTTTAATGAACATGGTATCTTAACAATGACCTTCCGTCCTTGTCCGAAGTGTGTTTTATTTTTGTACATTGGCACAATAGTGCGTGTGGAATAATTTCGTCATAAAACATATTTACGTACACAGTACAACACATTTGAAGGGCATGGTAGCCGACTCACTTAAGGTAATTTATCAACATGTAACGGTAGATAGGTAAAAGGGCTTAATGTCTCCTCTGCAGTAAGGTCATAATAGACAGAACCAGTAGCTCAGACCAACAGGTTACACGGAAGCATGTATCAAAGAACCATTCCATCTAGAGTGATTTTGGAAAACGATCAAGAACTGCACTCAAACTGGCTGAACTAGAAACTGAACCCAGGTTCTACAGAGTTCAAGTCTAGTGTTTTACCATTGTGCCACCTCATATGGTGACACTATCATTATTTTAATAATGATGTTTCTACAGATATAATGCAGCCTGCATTAAAATTTTACTAACTTAAGTGCTTATGCACATCTGTTTCTTAAAGCATAAAGGATACATGAAACTGATGATTCCACCACAGTACCTAAAACTACAATGAATACTTTTGATACATGGTAGTTCAATTCATTTTGTGGAAACAAACTTCTTCCCTTTACTCACCACTGTGATTTAATAAGAAAAAAAAACATACAATTAACATACATACAAAAGTTAAAAACCGAAAACTATGTCTCTTCAAAATACCAGACTTCGAGATTTGCCTTCTCTTCTGCTCCTGTACAGAGACAATAAGGTACAGATGAAATGTGGCCAGCTACTATATTTTACAGACAAAGCCAAGTGTATCTGGGATGTGGCTTTATCTCTGCTGCAAAGATGAGCACCCCTAGCTGAACGAATGTAAACGTTTGTAAGGTGACCAACAGTGACCCCAAGTCCAATGTCCACACAGAGCATAATATCTATCATATGCTTTTGACAGACCCACAAACAGAGATACCTTGCAGTATGTGCTATTAGAGGCAGATGTATTTAACAAACACATGCAGTTATTTTACAAAATTTTCTAACAATAATTTAATACTGTGAAATATCAAATATTGATTTAAAAACTTAAAGAAACTCTAATGAATCCTATCCATAATAAAATCCTCACTACTTATCTTTCCAACAGAACATATATTTAAATACATTGGATAATCATCCAGCCAATATCCAATTACCTCTGAAGTCTTTCAGTACAGTTCCCTCATATCCCTCCTTTTTATCATATTTATTTACAATATAACTTACAAAGCAACACATTCAATAAATACTCTTTGCATAGGATTTCTCTTTAAATCAAATATCACATTACAGCACTAACAGCTTACTAGATAATAATGTAAAAATACAATGATATTAAATGTAACAAAAACACAATTTTTAACCGCCTTACAAAAAATAATTCAGATTTTAATACCAGACAAATCAATCAAATAAAAAAAGTGTCCTTAAGAGGTCTTGGTATTCTGCCCAACCATAACTATACTTTCACCACCATGTTTAATCCTTTTAGTGCTAAGAGCCAAAATATCGGTTTTCATTGCCTGTGCGAAAAATGCCAGAGGCAAATATATCAGCTCTGTATTTTTTAAAACATAATTTACATGGTTTTTTTAAATAAATGTTTCTAGAAAAAAATATATCCACAATTGCAACGGATCATGGGAACATTTAATTGCCAGTAGAAATTTTTTCCAACTTGATTACTTTGGTTTGTATTCAGATACTTCAATTTTAATAAATAATTGCATATTTCTGAGAAATATGATGGCATTTTTCACATATGTATCTAGAAGAAAGCTGGCCTTAAAAGGGTTAACATCGAAGGGCCACTGTCTGGAAACTAATCAGCTTTATCAAATGCATTATGTACCAAATTCTGTACCTATGTATCACAGAAATTTCTAATTTTAATCTGGCTGTGTTACCTAGAACAGTTGAACTCCTATTGACATTTAATGAGAAAATAAACAGTAGCTTACAAAAAACATATAGTTATGTATTAGATAAAGTCAACATGAAATTCCTTTTCACTAAATTCAAAAATAAGAAGAAATAAACAAATATGTATTCATTTCATAATCATAAAATGCTAATGTACTCCATATTTATAATTTAAATGTTAAAAAGTTTATAGTAAACTTCAGATTATCTGTGTTAATTAATGTCGCGTAGTGCCCAGATAATTGGGAAACATGGATAATCCTAATACCGCCCATTTGCCAACATAAATATTTACAAAAAGATTAAATGTATATATAATTCCCTCAAACACTGTTAACAGCATACAGTGTTGCCTACAAATACCATATTTAATCATCTATAGCAGACCATATTTTGCAAAAAACAAATAAATAAAATATGTCTGGGGTGCACAGTAAACACGAGGAAAAGTGATGTTGAAAGCTTAATAATCCGTTCTTTTCACAAGAGTTGACATTCTTATGTCAAAAAGTAATTATTTCACAAAAAAATTTTTTTTTCAGTGTTGCATGGATAATTCGAAAACCAGTCAATTGATGCAAGGATAACAGGGAGTTTCACTGTAGCGTTAAAAATACCTAATGAAGATATACAAGCTAATCTCTATATATAAAAGGAAGTGCCCCACTCACTGACTGACTGACTCATTCATTCATTCATCATCAACGCCCAGCCCAAACCACTGGACCTAGAAACCCCAAACCACTGGACCTAGAAACGTGAAATTTTAAGGGAAGTTTCCCTTTGTGGCGTAGGCGCGCACTAAGAAAGGAAATTTTGAAATACGGCTATTAAGGTGGTGAAACGAGGTGAAATGTATTTTTTGCAAATCTTTGATATTTCTCGAACCCGACGGGCTATCGTCGTCTTATTCACTTCGTTAGGTCGCAAATACAAATGTCTAGAAACAAATTTCAGGATTTTTCGAAATTTTTATATTAAGGAGGTGAAAAGCCGTTTAATTCGTTTACAGTAAATCCTTTCTTCCTCTTAAACCACCTGAGATACTGAAGTGATTTTTTCTTTAAAATGAAGCTTACGAAAATACCTAAAAAGTAATTTCAGGATTTTTCAAAATTTGTCCTTGAAAGCCTATAAAAAAAATAAAACGTGTTTAAGAATAATCTTTCGTAACACCTGAAATAGTTCAAAATTTGTTTCCTTTTTATTTCTTGCTTATAGTTAAACCTCTTTGGACTATAGCCTGTACACGCGAAATAACTCTCATGGCCTGTCTTGAATAATTTGTAGTTAAGTCTGTGGAGTTGCGGGGGGGGATATGTTATTTAATTAGGCTAATTTAATTTCATATATACTGATTTAGTTGCAGCTGGACGCAAAACATATATTCAGGCTATTTTTAAAATTCGGATTTGGAAGAGGGTTAAAGAGGAAAATTTAATTTTTTAATATGGTCTACATAGCTATAGAACCCGACGGGCTATTACAGAGATTTCCACATCAATTTGCTATGTATACGAACGGTAAAATAATTATTTCACACCCTGTAAGGGTGAAAAATATAAACTTTAAGGGGACTTCCTAGCATTCCGTGAAATACGTTGCAGAGGGTTAGAGTAATCTATATATATAAAAATGTTATGTTGGTTTGTGTACGCTTCAAAAACTCAAAAAGTTCTGCACCGATCGAACTGAAATTTTAGCATGATATATAATCCGCATCAAGGATTATTTTTATCTAATTTGCGACCGCGAAAAAAAAAAAAGCGAGGAAAACACTCGCTGACAACTTAGGTATTGTATAAAGTTTGGAGTGTGGGAGGGGGTGGGGTTACGGGTTCGTATCCCGTGCAAGACTTTGCAATGGGAATTACATGACATCATACAAGCGTATTGCACGCACTCTTTACACTGTTATTGAGTATGCTAGCTGTTAAATGCCCGGCAGCTGTTTTGCGGTGGAAGCCGCAGCCGGGCAGCTGTTTTATAGAGAAATAAAGACGAATTAAAAAAAAAAAAAGAAGTTTTGCAATTAAAGTACGCTTAGCGCAGTGGACTGGACAAATCTGTTTGTATTTGATGTTTTAAAGATAAACAGTGAATATAGTATAATATAGAATATAGTATCACTAAAAGTTAGTTACTCTTTTCTATAGTACACGCGGGCGAAGCCGCAACGGGACAGCTAGTAACATTATAAAAGCACTGATAAAACCAACAATATCTTTTACAGACTATCCAAAAATTACAAATTGTACTGTATAACAATGAACTCCAGTGAAGTTCAATTTCTTGAACAAATTTATAATGTTATATTACTCAGCATCCATATTGTTATAGGTATTCAATTAAATATTTTATGTGTATTTTCACTTTTATAGTAACTTTTAAATAATTTACAAATCCCAATTAGATTTGACCAAGGATGATAAGATGTTAAACCCATCAGACTGACTGACCCAGGTTGTTAACAGTATTATAATATTGAAATATTTTTCCCATATTTCTGATTTGTTTTTATGTTTATACATATTTTACTTATGTGTATGTTTTCATGTTGTCCACTTGATATTGTGTTGTTCATATACTTACACAGAGTTCCCGTATCTAAACCTACAGCCATCCAAGGGAAAACACAAAACATAATTGAACAAATAAATAATCTAGACCTATTAATTCGAAGTAAATAAACTGGAGCACACCAAATGATTCTTGGATGAGACAACCAAACTAATTTCTACATTCTTTATAGTCATTTTGCATCACTGAAGAACAAACAGTGCCGGATTAACATATAGGCGCGCTCGGCGGCCGCCTTGCCTGACAGGGGGGCCTCACATAAATCACCAGAAAGAATCTAGAACTATATTGTTGTGAATTGTAAAAAAAATACAAATTCCTGTTTTGGCTTGAAGAGTAAAACAACTGTTCAATTATATATTATGTCTTACGGACATATTTACATTATTTATGCATTACAATTTAGCAAATCAACCGATAGAAACCGAGTCAAATTGCTAGCTGTGAAATTATGGTGCAGGTGCACTGCGCGTATTCTGTTGGCAGCACATTAAGCAATGTATGGTACTCTTGTCGAGGAATCGATCTGCAGAGTAGAGAAACAGTTCGGCGATCTGTGCTATGAGAGTAAGCAAAAGATTGTTTTCTACGTTGTTACTTCAAAAAATTGCCATTTTGTAAAATGCATGTATGGTAATGGTAAGCGATTTCTGTCTCTGGACCTAGCATGAGAAATTTAGGTATAACTGGATTTACACGACACCAACCAAAAGGCTACAATATTGTTTTACTTCATTCAATCCCTGCACAACTTCTTTTCACCATCAGCTAGCAGATGGGACATTTTGTTATTGGCAATGACTGATTGGAGTAAAAAGCTAAAACCACTCTCCAACACTAGATGGTAAGCTAGGGAAGAGACTGTAGGCCTATTAGCATTGAGCGAAAGATATCAAGTAATTAAGTCAGTATTGGATGCGGTTAGAAATGACACTAAGGAGACTGCTGATGCAAAATTAAAAGCTGCGGGTTTGAAGAAATACATGGAAATATTTGAGACACTGTTTCTTACTCACTTTTAGAATTATATCTTGGGAAGAATCAACAAGGTCAAAAAAGTCCTGCAAAAACCTACTCTTACTCTGTCAGTAGCTGTAAAAGTTCTCGAGTCACTAAAATCATATGTTGAACAGAAAAGAGGCAGTTTTGACAGCTACGAAAGTTACGCTTTAGCATCAAATAAAATCACTAATAGCGAGATTTCAGAAGACAGAACTAATAGATGCAGCACTCGACTTACTTTTTTCGATGACAACAGAAACTCAGATACTATTGTCAAAGGAAGAGATAAAATTAGAGTTGAGACTTACCTGCAGGATTTGACTGATTATCAAGAAGACCAACTGAAAATTTTTTGTGAAGATTTCGCTTCTGTATACAAACCAGACGTAAGCAAGTTGGAGCTTGCTGAAGAATGGCTACATTTTAACATTTACCTTGCAGAAAATAAAGATAATTTGCAGCTTGTACTTCTTTACAACGGTTCCGATTGTGCAAATTCTGGTGAAACGGAAGAGGAAAAAATATTGCAATGTGCGAAGAAGATTTGGAAAGAGATGAGGATGTTGAATGTCGATCAACTTCCTCAAAGAAGTTGAACTTACAATCCATCCCGAATGCGTAAATTCTTCTGAGAATGTTTTTATCAATGATGGTATCGAATGATTCGGGTGAACGATCATTTCTAAACGAAGATTATTAAAATGTTAAATGAAGTGCTATGTAACACGAATGATTGAACAGTTAGAGAATTCTCAGTAACGAATACGATATACTTAAAGCACTAGACTTTAGTAACGTCATCAAAGACTTTGCCTAACAAAATGCAGAAAGAAGCCTATGCAATTTACATTCTATAATTTTTACATAGCATAAACAATATTGATAGACATTACGTGCCAGAGGTTAATGACTTTGAAGCACACTTTAATGTTCATTTAAGGAAATGTGAGCATGGTTTTGAATAAGTTAATTTTTTCATTAACACTTTTTTCATTATTGATATAAAAAACCTATCATATTTTATAATTCTAAAGTAATTTAAAACTACCTTTTGTTTGTGGACCATGACTTTTCTGACTTTTGGTATCCTAATTCGAGTCATTTTACTATTTATTGATTTAAATTTAACCTCAGAAATTAATTAGTCACAGCTCACATAATTTAAAAATTACTATGGGCTTATTTACTACTGCACGTATCGATGTCATCAAAATTTTAATAATAGTCCTGATAAACTTAATAATGTATAACTTGCAGAGTAAAAAACTTATTTTCACAGAAAAAACTTTGGAATTGTATTTTTATGTTACAGTATCTAAACTTAAGTTAACGTAATACAGTTTATTATGTGTTGGTGTAAAGTTCTAGTCCAGTAGAAAAAATTCCAAATTCTTCCAACTGTATATTAAACATTTCGATTTAAAAGAACTCGCAAAAATAGCACAATTTTGCACCTTATAATACAAATTATTCCAGGGGAGGGCCCCTGGACCTCCCTCTCTATAGTTGGGGCAAGTACACTCAAGCAAAAGGGTCCTCTTCTCTGGATAATGCCAGGGGCCTCACAGAGGTTTAATATGGGTCTGAGAACAAAGTCTCCAAACACTTTGTTGTGTATGAGATTTTTTTCTGTTGGAAATGTACACAGTCTGATAATGGAAATTCCCCACCATTAAGTAATCCAAAAAACAGGCCAAAGAGTACATACAGGTAGCCAAACATGTGCAGAACGAATCATTTAAATCTTTACATACACACAACTATCAAATTGCTGAATTATAGGCAGATTAGTAAGTAAAGGAACATTCAAGTTGAAGGAACCACTATTGCACACAAGGTTACATTGATGTAAAAATGTAGTGTCCAAATAATGTCCTTGAGTATCATGGACCATGTACAGTGGAACTCCTTACATACACTTAAGATGCTGGAAAAATTGTTGTAAAATGCATACAAGTGTAAAGAGTATAAAAAGAAAAGGGAAGATCTAAGTCCACAGTTTACGTTCATTCTGTAGGCAGATTACGGATAGTCAACCTATTCAATTACGTCCCACAGACTGTCAATTTTTGAGATATCGAGAAATCAGTCCAGTTAAAGAACATGTTCAGGTACACATCCTGTAAGTCATCAAGGCTGATCCAAACAGAATACAGCTAGATATTACTGTATGTTGAAAATGTGCATTTAGAACATCTAGAAAATAAAAAACTTCCATGGGTCACAGCATCTCATCAATATAACGGCATGCCCTTAGTGTTTCTGTATCTGTAATAAAGGTGGATTGCTGTTGGTGCTAGTACCACCTAAAAACATGACTCAATGCTGATGGGCTGCGTAGCCTACATGATGTCAGAAGGATCTTACCCGACAGCCACTACCTGACATGCACACACACACAATGATCCTCAGTGGTAAAAAGGAAACGTGTTTCATTGTTGAAAATTACACTACTCCATTCTACACACCCATAGTGCAACCAACCCAGTGATCAGTGATAATGGCTTCCAACTAAACATTCTCTTTGCAACAGTTGGCTAGAATACAAACTTGCTCCTGTCATTTAGCTCGATAAAGTCTGTCCACAGATCAGAACATCTAAACTACTCTACATACTTTGCAAAATGTAGTCAAATGTGCATTTAGAGTGTTGTGCTATGTAGTAGCAACAATGCAATGTTTACTTAGGTAGAATTTCACTTGTAGAATGGTGCAAGAACAAACTGGTAGTGTGGAGATGATGAAATTTCAGATGAACTTATCTGTGTGATGGAATTGTGTACAATGGAGTCTTAAAGCATCACAGTGCCTTGTTTCTTCAGACAAATTGACAGCCTAAACACTCGCTTCTGGCAGCTGCGGCTTCATCTTGAGTGACAGCTTCATGCCCTAGTTGTCTTCCTATAGCATGTGTTTGCTTCAATTGAGTCATAATAAACATTAAACGCAATGCTGAACTAATGTACGTTTGTCTCACAAGTATCATGGTTCATTCTGAATTCACGCCTCAGTGAGTGTGGCATTTTCTCTTTCAGGCAGTGTTTATTTTTATAGTTTTCTTTTGATAAACGCTTATCATAAGCCTTACAAGAACGTTTCTTCTCCATTACACAAGCTGCAGACATTTTCAATGAGGTAAAAGGGAGTGATACAGTGATATCTTACCAATTTGTGTGTGTGTGTGTATGTGTGTGTGTGCATGTGTGTGTATGAGACCCTAGGATATTTTGGAAGCTTTTAAAGATGTCATAAATCTATATTATATGCCTAAAAACATCTGCAGTGTTGCTTCATGGTTACTGGCAGTATGTCTTTGTACAGAGGTATCACTCATAAAACTATGCCAATGAGAATAAGGTTACTAAGATACCAAATGTCTGAAATTAAATTTGCCTGTGGAACCCCAAGACATTGCAAGATAAAAACATCCAATAATTGAGCATGAAGCAATGCTGCAGATGTGTACATAGGATAAATGTGCTTTAGTGATGCAATGTAGAAGATAATAGCACTCTACAAATATTCTCAAATGTCAGGTTTTGTCTATACAATCATAATTATTCTTCTTACCTCTTATATTATTATTATTATTTTAAGTTTAACAAATTGGAAATATTAATTTTCAAGGATGAACTCCCTTATGAGATACTCTATGATTTATTTTGTTGCTTAACATCCCTTTTTGCATAGGTATTCACCTCACATCATTTGATTTTGGTCCAGAACCACTCGCTGTATAATACTGGTAAACAAAGCTGTTGTCTCTAAGCATACTTTTAATAAATTTATCTTCAAAGAAGCATGTACAGTAAGTACATTTAAAGTTAAAGTAACCAAACGTTACTACTTTTAATAATAATTTCCGTACAAATGTACAAAGCCATGCAAGGAAAAAAACTACCTAAGATTATTAACATATAATACCTGAAACTCTTCCAGTGTGCGACAGAACAGCTGACGTCTATTCATCAAGCCGAAGAAGCGGACAGCAGGTCAGGTTATGTCTTGTACACCTGGCACATACAAGAACCATCAACTCACATTATTAGCACATAATTTGCCATTAATAACAGTAAACTCACATTCATGTCATCACTGCTCTGCTGGAACAAAAAGGATGCTCAAAAATGTGAGGCAAATCTGCAAGTGGTGATAAAAGGAAAAAAATTAAACATTAAACACTATAGAATGTGGTACTGGAAATGCCACGTTTATTTTTAATACATGGTGCTGTGTAGGTCAGGTGATAATATTTGGCAGTAGTATGAATCATCAATCCTACTGGAAGCTTGACTAGTTTACAGCATTATATGGAGAGTTTACACACACTCCTCTCACGTATGGCGCAGCAAATGGAAACAAACAAGTGGCTCAATGGTTGTATGAGGATTGATTCTTAAACAGGCAATGTGCAATCTCCAGATCTACATAACTGTTCCTTTAAGAGGGTAGTTCACCAAACATTTTAGTAGTTTTAATAATTTTTATATTTGTACTATATATGGTTTGTTTTGTAGATATACATTATGTTTATTTTTACAGTAATGAAAATTGTTTTGTTTTCATAGTTTTTGTACAACAGCAAGTCAGAGTCCAAATTTGCATAGAATGGTTTTAAATCAGAAAGAAACCAACTACCTTACAGAAAATTTCTGTCAGAAATGAAAAAATTCACACTGAAGAACAGTGCCAAGGGCTACATCAACATTTATGTATGTATAAAAAACTGCATTGAATTTTTTAGTAATTTAAAAAAAAATTGCAAATTATTGGCAATTTTTTAAATTTAAAATTGAGCATTTTACCAAAAACACAAAAGAATTCAATGTGGGTTTTCATACATATCTTGACACAGACAATAACACAGTTCTTCAGTGTGAATTATTTAATGTCTGAAATCTGGTTTTTTCCTGTAAAAAGCAGTTTTGTGTGCGAGTGTCCAATCTGATATGCTGATCATCGCTTTTAACCGGAGGGTCCAGGAAACTGCCATACAAAAATTTTCATTTCAAATTGTAAAATGGGGACTATTTAAGCAATTTTCATACATGAACTTTGAATATACCACTGGAAGGAATAATACTAATATTTTTAATACATAATTTTTCTACTATTTTCTTTTAATATTTCTTGGTGGGGGTGTATCGTCCCCATAAATAATAAGTTTTAGGGGTACATGTCCTACCCCCCCCCCCCCATAATTTTTGGAGAATATGGTG
>PNEQ01085060.1:5912-28365 GCA_003012365.1 Medauroidea extradentata | reverse complement strand
ATATATATATATATATATATATATATATATATATATATATATATATATATATATATATATATATATATATATATATATATATATATATATATATATGTATATACACATATGTTTAATGTTAGAATATATTGTGAAAAATTTTGGTGATGCACTCGCATAATTTAAGTACCCCGAATTACAGACTTCAAATGTTATTTCAAAATATGGATAAATTAATTGGAAAAATACAGTATAAATAATGCAAACTGAGTACTTTCTTAATGTAATTTTGGTTTAGCAAAGTATTAACTAAACTCAAAAATCCTGTGTATTATTATTCTGCAAGACATGTAGGTATATTTTGGCACTACAATAATCAGTAGTAGGGACCGATTGTATAAGAGTAAATAAGATAATCACTTGATTGCTATCAGAAATTGTTTTTTTTTTTTTTTATATTGGTACAATAACGTACGTGTATCAAGAACTAATGTGTGTGAGACACCACAAATGAGATTTAATGGTCATTTATTGTGTGCGAGACTATACCAGTAATCAGACTTATCTGAAGAAAAGATCGGTGGCTGGCAGTCACCGGTTTGTCACACATGTTGAACAGAAAAAGGGCAGGATTAGCAGTGTGAGCTAATCTGCTTCCTCTATTAAGTTGCCTATCTGCTATTCCTCCGACGGTGCCAAGATGGTGTTGGCCATTCTATCAACACCAGCAACACGACGCCAATGTCTCCGACCTCACGGTGAGATAAGCCAATTAGAGCGGATTGGCAACAAAACGGCATTTTCACGGCACTGAGAAGCAAGAGTAAGGTCTCTATATACAGCCCGCTTAACTCACCTGCAGTGCGTCGCAAGAGTTTCCCCAAGATGATTTTGGAGTTTTTTAACCATATTTTTTTTTTCGATTTTAGAGCTGCAGCTTATTTATATATATATATATATATATATATATATATATATATATGTGGTAACCATTTACATTATTGATACATCCTAACAAACGTACAATATTGCACAATAGCTTGAATTTTTTTATTTACACAGTATTTACCTGAATATATGTACAGTATGTTTTATTTCAGTTTAAATTTCCCAGAAACTGAGGGTCGTCTTATTTTCGAGACATATGTCTACAATTTCACGTTTTAATTACAAATGTATATGTTTGGCATTTCACACATATATTGATACACTAAAATGTAAGAATGTGTGGAAAGTAAAGCTTTACTTACTTAAAAGTAGCCATTTCAAATTAATTACTACTTCCAGTGCATTACGTGTACTTGGTTTTGGTTTATGTAAGTAGTAAATATTTTCAACATAGATTTAATCCAATTATTTTAAACATATACTTAATCCAATTTTTACCATGTCTTATGGTTGGAAATCTCATTTCATTTACTTAACCAACAGAATATATCAAAATGTATGTTTCTATACTACGTAATTATTAAAATTTTTCTGGCCTTTTCAGTTCATAGAAAAAATATTTTTATTTCCTTTAGACCCAAGTGAAAAGGTAAGGGTCATCCTATATTAAAAGTCGTCTTAATTTTCTGGTAAATACTGTGTGCGTGTGTGTATACACACTCAGAATTTACCCCCCCCCCCCAATATATATATATATATATATATATATATATATATATACACACACACACATACACACACACACACACACACACACATATGACTGGGATCGAGAAAGCTGTCATAGTTGCATTGTTAAGTTAAGGGGGATCAACTTGCTTCCAAGGCTTGGAACACTACATTCCTAATGCATCACATTACCCTTATAACAAAAAACCAATACTCACTGATAGATGGATCCCGCTTGCCATCCACATTACACCTGCTCCACTGAGCAAGTGTGTGTATAGCAACAAAGTTCGCTCCATACTCGCAGTTGGGGTTGGTGAGGACTCCTCTAAGTTTTGGTATTAGGTCAGGCGACCGACCTGAATATGGTCCTAGAAAAACTCTTTTCTGGTCATAATCATTTGCATGGATATTATCCCAAATCACTGGTGGCCTTCTCAAAACATCAGTAATCTCTTCAATTGATTCAACAGTTAGCATTCGAGATATTACTTTCTGACCTATAACAAAATTAATTCTAAAAGTAAGTAAGGGTTATACAATGAATTTGTTTATAAAATTAATAGAATCCTCGATAGTGTGAACTAAATACACATAATAAATCAACCCCAAAATTATAACACAAATAATATTGTAATTCTGTTTACAATTATTTATCCCCAGTAGTGAAATAGTATTGGTTTTCACAAAAAGATACAGTGAAACCCATTATTTACACATTTCAAGGGACTAGCATAAAAATGTTGAAAATTGCAGGAAAGTTTAAAAAGAGGGAATGTTATACAAACAGTGAATTGAATCAAAGAAAAAAAAGTATAAAATGTGAAAACTGTAAAAGCAGGAGGTGCAAAAACAGGGTGCCTACAGAGTTCCTGCCAAAAAATTCCCTGACATTTGTATATCGTAACTGAAATATTTTACAGTAACAAATTAAATTTTTTTTCTGAAAAATATTTGACTAGAAATTACAACCAAATGTAAATTAAATACGATTTTAATATGCCTTAAATTAAATCATAACATTACTCACCAAATGATCACTTGCGATGATATCAAAGAACTCATCACAGGTACAGAATTTGGTTCTGCACTTGTGTTAACAAATATCACTTTCACAAAACAAGACAAATTTTAAAACAAAGATCCCACAGTTGCACCTATTTTCACAAAAAAATGTAAGCCTAATAAAAACTACTATGTCTTCATACTACCATCACAGCAGTAATTTCATGTACAATATATACACACACACAAATACACACACACACACAAATACACACACACATTTGGAAGAAACATTTCAACTCTTCAGACGAAGAATCAAGTTTATTTTGAACAACAATTCATCATAATATCACTTTATATGTTATTTTCCCAGTATAACCAACGTAGAATCAGACTATTTAATGGAAGACAATAAAATGAAAAGAGAGTCTGTACACTATGAAATTTTTAATATCAACTGGAAGATTATAATTTTTATGTACATGAATGCATCAAATTACTGTGTAAAAATGACAAACCAATAATTTAGGTACATTTTCAACCGAATTCCCTGCACAATGCCTGAATCCTCTGACATTTCCCTGTTTTCCCTGACACACTAAATTTCCCTGACATTTCCCGGTTTTCCCTGCCTGTAGCCACCCTGAAAAAAGGGGTTTCACTGAATCCTCCTACTTCTAGAGTGATAGTGAACAAATCTATTTACTGTTAATTTTGTACTGAACATAGATAACATGTTACGTATTATGTTATAAATTGCTATTTTGTTAATTCACCATCACATTCAAAAACCTACTGCCATATAGCCAAACTAACAGCACATAACTCACAATGGTATTACAACAAAAGGAACAATTATAAAAAATAGCTGAGCCTTTATTTCTCACAATTTATTTTTGCACTGAAGTTATTTAATTTTTATCACTGTTTACAATTCCTTTAACTACTGACAAAACATTTAGGCAAACTTCTGTACTTTATGGATAAATCACTTGAAATTTGTTGAGCTAAAATGCATATCTGTTTATTTTTTCCTGGAAAATACTGAATTCAGAAGTAAAAAATACTTCACAACTTAACTACTGCACATCATATACTAGACAAAAAGTCAACCTTGTCTACTAAATATGGCATTATGTTTTGTTTAGCAGAGAGATATAATAGAAATGAGTCTAACTTACCTGTCCACATAATGTCTATTTCTGGAGCAAGCTTGACACCTAATGTGTTCAAGTATTCAGAGTTTCGTACATTTGGTGTTGCCCTTGCGGCACAATACTGTGTTGGACACAGCATAAACTTAGGTTGACCCAAATGCTGAAATACTTCATTGCTAATCGAGACCTACAAACAACAACCATAATAACAATTTAATGAAAATACTGTAAATTACTTTACCAAACACATTAAGAAACTAGAACATTAAATTAAAAATAAAACTCGAAACTGAAATTTTTTAACACAAAAAACCATAGTTTACAAATTAAAAAATATATATTTTTCTTAATGCCCTCTATTAACTGTTTGCCCAAGGTTGCCTAATTTAACCCACTCGCTGGTCAGTTAAAATTTCTGTAGCTAGTAAATTGTAGTAACTCAAGCTGCACTTTATTTAAATCAGCACATTGTAACATATGTTGTATTCATTTGTATCAAATCAATTCAGTTCATTACCATTACACGTCAAACTGTGCACCGCAAAATTTAAACCTTTATTTTACCAAGCCAGTTTCCTTAGGAATGGATGAAGTCCTGTGCTATTAAATGACAAAGGAATAATTAGAATATTAAAATTCTGTCACATTTTGAACGATGTACCATGACAAAACACTTAACAATAATAATACCTGAGCATGTGCAAATGACTGGAAGACTTCTTTGTCAGCTTCAGACATCTCTGGTTCAATGTCATCAAACAACAATGCAAACGCAGTGCAGCCAAAACGTGATACCTGCAATTAAAATGTAAATGAGCAAGAGAATCAAGTATGGCAGAAACTTCACCGCAGCCTGCAAAAACAAAGTACACATATGCACATCATGACAGGTGTACCCATATAATCTCAGGTATAGAATGGTGAACACCTGGATGATTTTATGATAACATTAAGGATGCCACACACCAGGAGCCATTTTAGACACTAGAGAGTCAAATTCAAGGAGCGATAACAGTAACACTGGCACATGCACCTAATGCTCCAAAGCTCTTGCACATAACGCATTCAACTGGTGCGCAATGTTTCCATCATACTACTGCGCAATGTTTCCATCATACTGCTGGAGATGTGGGACTGTAAGCTCCTGTCCCCTTGTCAGTTTAATGTTGAAAATATGAAGAAACGTTTACTGTTAGACGCTTGGGTGGTTTTGTATCTATATGGCTACCAGATTTTGAGAAGTGTACAAAAAATGATGCTTTTAGCTACGTTAAGAGTGCTCGGAAACATTTTTTTCTTAATACATGTAATGTTTTTGAAGTACCCAACAATTATCTGGTGAAATGGGACTTCTTTTCATAAACCAAAGCATTAACAATATTTATATTGCAACAATGCTCACCTGTAAGGTAAGTGGCTGTTGCTGGTTGATATGTGTATCACTCAGTGTGTCTGAATGCAATGGAAGAGAATAATTACTTCCTTGCTGCAGAGGAGGACAAAAATGATTCAATCACCCTGCCAAATAATACTAATGCAGACATCTTCTTCACTCAAGAATTCTTTGGACTGTTCAGAATACAGGTGAGTATAGCTATTCATATATGAGCTGTAAACTTCATAAGAGGCAGTATATATTTAAGTCATAAGAGACAGTATTCTTTGCCAATGTTAGAAAACACCTTTCCATACAGATATTGAATCTGACCATAGCTAACCAATCAACTTGCCTGGAGGAAGATTTTCATACTGTCAAACATAGTTCATATATGGCATAATACAATAAGTACAGCAATCAGCAATGCAGTAATGAAAACACTGAGGCTAACAGGACAAGTTGAAAATCAGATTTGGTCACAGAATACAATGACACTACAGATTGACAAGAGACTTCTGTACAGCAGTTATTGTGTGACCTCTGCATTTGACTGCTGCTCTGCGAGTACCATTCCTTCATCATAACAACCCACCATGGTCTCAATGGTTTATCAAAGTGCCCATTTGCCCAGTCGGTAGTGGTGCCAGACCAACAAAGGTCAGCACAGGTGGAAACTAAGGTGGCAACAGGTAGCTGAGAAGGGTGCTTACCAGGCCTTATCAGTCATAACTCCGTCACCCTGGCTGGGTCCAGGGACATCCAGCACACATCCCGACTGATTCCGATCATTAACACCCACATACACATGCACGTTGTCAACTAGCCTCCCTATCCCTGCGTCTTCATTGGTTGCCAGGCCTAGATGGTACGGAGGAGTCTGGAGTGAAGGAGGCTGAAGAATCACATAGAGCAAAGTTCTACTGGAGGTGTGTTCCTGTGAAAGCAGAAAGTCATACCTGCCCTACAAGGAGTCTGAAGCAGATGCAGAGGAAGGTTTGACTGCTATTTCACCTAACTATTATGGACCTTGACTCACAGTCACTCTATGGGCTGTTACGGAGGCAGTTCGACTTGTTTACTCGGATAACCTGAAAAAAACAGGCAAAACTGGGAGCTGGCATCATACTAAAGTATTTCATCAAAAAATTGGAACTCTCACAGCTCTTCACAGGTACAGAAGACTGTACATTGTCACATGTGTCCTCGGTTAGCTCAGTAACACTGCAGCCACCACACAACAATGGCCTTGACTTCCATCAACCACCACTCAACTTCCTATTGGAGTTCCCAACAGGTAGTCCTGCTCCTGACGTAACCAAACAATTACTACCACGTGCATATGTGTAATGCAGGGCAAAGTTTTGTTGCAGTCTGCTTCCCCTGCATCTGCAGTCTGGAATGGTGGAGAATGGTTGGGGAATTATGGAGGTAGATTATAACAGATGAAAAACTCTTATGATGCTACCTACCTTGGACACCTTGCTTCACAGACCATGCATGCCAGCCAGTGAACTGTGTCGCTACAATCCATGACTTTGCTAAGCAACATTTGAGGGTCAACAGTGACATGATGAAAATGAGGGGAGAACTCCTGCTTTTACAATTTGATGACATCAGCTTTTTTGCAGAGAAATCCATGGAAATATTCCTTTGCGACAATCTCTTAAGGGTGCAGGTTTTCAACGTCTTTTTTATTTTTATATTTGTACCAGATATTTTTTTCTTATTTTAGACATAAATTGTGATTAAATCATCCTCTTAAGAAATTTGTGTATCTCTCATAGTTCTTGCGTAATGAGTCGTAAACGTCAAAATTTGCAGTTTACGGTTTTATGTATGCCACTAATGCCAACTGATACACCAAACCGAAAAAATCCACAGTGTATAACAATGTTGTAGGCTGTGACTTAACACATATAAAAACAAAAAATTATTTTTTTGTATTTTTAAAAATTGTTGAAATTTTTAAATTTTCATTTAAGAATTCAAAATATTTTATTAAATATAAAAAAATTATTTTTTGTATTTATATATGTCAAATCATAGCCTACAAGATTGTTATACACTGTGAATTTTTTCGGTATGGTATGTTGGTTCGTTTTATTTGCATACATAAAACCGTAAAGTGCAAATTTTGACGTTTACGACTCATTATGCAAAAACTATGAGAGATAAACAAATTTCCTAAGAGGAAGATTTAATCACATTTTATGTCTAAAATAAGAAAAAATATCTGGTACAAATATAAAAATAAAAAAAAAGGCGTTGTAAACTGAGGTGAACCGTGCCCGTAAGTCTGAATTAACCATCACAAAGCCTAATGCTGTACATTAGAGGAGCCACATTCTATATTTTAACACTTTCTTCCTTGGCGAGTATTTTCGCACAAAAAGTAACACAGTGAACATGACTGGGACATAGCCATTCAATAACTAGCTTGTAATTCTCATCCAGTAGCCAATACACGAACTTCACAACAGTCTACAATAGACTATCGTATCCAAACCCTGCTTATTCCATAGCATCCTCTTATCAAATTTTGGGAAGCTTTGCAACATGTTTGTTTAATAATTAACTAAGGACATAAAATACGGTTCAAGTATTTGTTGACATCCCCAAAAATCACAACTGAAAGCTAGATATACTGTATATGGATTTCCTACAGTCAAAACTCTGCAGAAACTGGTCATATAATAAGTCAAAAATGTTGGCACGAAACATGGTGGACTGATCTCATATTCACATATTTTCTACAGCTTTTAATACAAATTCACTGTTCACAATATCTGCACTTGTTTGCCACCAACTCCTGATTGTAAGTTCCAAGACAATAAATGGAATTCACAATTTAATTTCAAAATTTTTATTTGAGAATAAATTAATGTCATGCTGAGATTACAGGGCAGATCAACATATTCATACATTTGATGTAACCACTTACAACAAATCAATAAGTAAGCCAGACACTTAACAAATGCAGAAACCTATAGTACATTTCAGTGTGTTGGTGTTCAACTTACAATATTTCAATATAGGCATAAAAGAATGCACTACCAGTTCACAATGTTGGGTGTCATCAAGTCTTTGCTGTACTTACTGAGCTGTTTGTCCTCCAGGGTTTTGGAAATCTATAAACCAACGTAATGAAGCATGATCTGTTCCTAGAGTGAATTATCAGTCCGTATGTAATGGTAAAATTAAGAAATAGTATTAACCAATGGCAGAATCTTCTTGCGAGTTACACAGTAGATAATTTCTTTCTGGCTTACATAACACTTCGCTAAAATATCCTAATGGCCTTTCTTACCCATCCTGGGTCTGTGACAACACAGCACCAATCCCCACGTTGTTGAATCTGTGTCTAAAATAAACATTCCTTCACTGCTAGGGTAGCCTACAAGAGGAGAAAAAAATAAAAATTTCATTTTATTTTATAAACAAAGTTTCATATTTTGGGATCTAGAAAAAATTTATATTTGCCTGAGTCAACTCATATAATGGCTTTGCAATTGTGGCAAACCCATGCACAAAACGTAGAAAGGAAACACCCAGTCCCAAGAAAAAAACTCATTCGCGCCTAATCAATTGACTGTGGTTAGTCTCTAATTGCTTTCGTCTTCTCAAGATCTGTTTCTATTCTATCAGCCAACACATGTCCCTGGAAATTCAATTTTCTTTAAAACAGATGAGATTTTCTTTCTTGGGAACTAGCTTCAAATTAGCTGCTGTTAGCTTCTGAAACACCAAATAAAGAAATGTCCAGTGCTCACTGAATGTCTGGTCCTGACCACAATGCCATCAAAATAAATCTGACAGACATCAATTTCCATTAGTCATTCGAATGTCGCTGGAGCATTGCCTAGACCAAAAGGCATGATCGTGAATTGCCAAGTCCCTTTTCCTTGTTCTAAAAAGGTACTTTTCTTCCTATCCCCCGGGGTCACTTCACATTGCCAGTAACCACTTTTCATGTTCAAGATAGATAACCATTGGGACTAAGCCAGGCTGTACAAAGTATAGAAGGAAGTGGGTACGAGCCTTCCTCGGTCACATCATTCAGCTGGTAGTAACCTAACCCAAAACCTTGTAGAGTCATCTTTCTTTTCAACAAACACAGTTGGAGATGACCATGGGTTGATTCATGGTTCCACCACATCTCGAACTTTCATTTACTTCAGAATGCCATCAACCACCTCACATGCTGCCAGAGTAGGCACGTAAGGGTATCTTGATAGGTCTGGCCTACCAAGATCATGTGAATCACAGGAAAAAGCATTTTGATTGTTCGTCAAGAGTTCTGCAACAGTCCTCTCTTGTCTCCAGTCCAGGTGTTCCCTTGCTCTCTCAAGGAGTTCTAAATGTGTTTCTGCAGAGTATGCTTAACATTATACAAACTTCTTTCAAGTCCTTAGCTCCAGATTATCTGGGAAATCTGCTTATACAACCCGATTGTGGCTCCCTCCTCAAGACAAACTGCCTTGTCAGTCAAGTTTATCATTCTAACAGGTAGATTATCTAAGCTAGTGCTCTATCAGGGATTCCTCTTCTTATAGTTTCAATCCTAATAACCTCATATTAAATTTACCTACACAGCTCCGTGGTACCACAATTTCACTTAATACTGGGAGCACTGTGGCCAGACAACAAACAACGTTAACTGACTAGTGAGGAAAATTCTGGTCATAGTATCATTACAAACTCTGTTTCACTTACTCTCACGACCTCCAGTTGAGTGTCAATACAGCCTCCTAGTTTTCGCAGTACATATAACACCAATAAACATGCACCTGCAATCTCTGATATGTAGATTTCATGTTCAAACTTGAAATCACTGAATTTCAGTTGAACATATTTCCTCCCATTCATTGGTGTGGTCTTACCAGTTACAGTTTTTAAAAGGCGCTATCCAATATTTCAGTCTTGTGATTTCTGGGGCAAAGACTCTATGATCTCCGGTCTGACGACAGTAACGGTCACCCCTGTGTCTAAGACCATACGACACGGTACGTCATCCAGACTGCCTTCTAACAGCAACGCATCAAGTTCCAATTTTGTTGAACATACTTGAAGGAATTGTGGAGCATTACCTTTACCAATAACACACCTTCACCCCTCAAGACCAGTGTTTACATGTTTCCCGAATTTTGAGCAGACTAAGTTGGTCTCACCTGGCTCTCAATCTTGGTTCCCTCGCTGATACTGTCGGTACTAAGCTCTCAGGTGTCCTGATCATTCACATTCCCAGCACTCAGGTCGCTTTTGTGGTGGAGGGCAATGCTTCAAAGCACAAACTCTGCTGGAAATGACATTCATTGCAGTTTTATTTCCTCCAGCGTGTTTTAAATGCTATTCCCCTCCTTATCGCTTATTAGGGTCGCGCATGCCTAATTGCTGGCACCTACTGTGCCGACTCAATGCCAGTGCAAGAGGTAGGGCGTCTTGCATGGTATAAGATGCTTCCAGGCACACTACTTGCCGCATCTCCACATCAGCAATGGCACAGATTAAGAAGCTAATGGCAATCACATCTCGCACCTCCTCTGACACTCCTCGAGTGATAGATGGACTAGCCTCATAATGTCCTGCTGGTCGCTGGCTGCAACTTTTAAGTTGGGGATGGCGAGCATGTCACAAGTAACTTTCTCCCAACCCCACAGCTCTGGAGCAGAAGCTAATGCAGAATACTCCAGATGATGTTGTTCAGGCAGAGATTGGCATATAGTGAGTGCAGGACCTCTGAACACTGGTGCCATGTAGTAAGCATGCTGATCCTCTGTCTAGCCATTCCAGGTTGTGACAATCTCATACTGGTACTGATATTCACGACATGGAGACTGGCCATCGTAAAGGGAAGGACTGATAGTAAACCCTTTTTCCTCACTCCAGCTGCATTCATGTATTGTGTGTATTGTGACCCCTGCCACTGATCTGGACATCTCAGAACACTTTTTGTCACTGCCCTTGTGTCTCGGCTCTGGCATTGTTGCATTGCCAATCTCTCATGTTCACAGCTGACCATCCGTCTGCCACTGTAGAAATTTCTCCCAATCTGCCCTTAAGACACTCATCTCTTTGTGCACATCTTTCACTGTCCCAATTTTTTTTGACATTTTCATTCACAAAGTCAATTATTCTGGTCCACCAATTCACTGAAATAAATTTTTCAGGTCCACCTTGAGAAACAGTATCAATATTCTTGTCCACATACTCAATTTCTGTATACACTAGCTCACTGATTCCTTCTATTTTGTTGTCTACATTCACATTAATACTGTCAATTTTCCAATTGACACTGTCTATTTTTCTGTTTACATTGTCATTAACAATGTAAATATTAGTATTTGAACCAATAATTTGACTAACCGCTTGGCTGCTCAGTTCCTCTACCAGGACTCACAGTACTTCCAACTCACTAGCCATTTTTCTTGCAAGCATATTATACGTGTTCATCTAAAATTACTCAGCTAAGAAAATTTAACAAGTTATTTTAAGTATCAAATTACAGTAAATATAATTTTTATTTTTTTATTTAAGTACCTCCATCCCACTTCTAACAGTAGTGTTACAAATTGGGCACAGTACCATTAGGGATGGAGGTCTTTGATCAAATAAAAGAAAATATGTAAAGCAAAACCTAATTTATTTACAGCTATTTACACAAAATTGAAGGTCACTAACAATCAATCACAAGTTTTCCCTATTAAAGTCTCCAGTATGTCACAAGTTAAAGGCTAACAAAACAAATAATTACTATATCCATATAAATAGACAACAATTCAAAACAATTAAGTCTCAGTCCTCTATACCAGCTCTATGTTCATCAAGTGTCTCTCTACACAATCACAAATGGTGGGTCCAACGTCCTGATTCGGAGCACCCTGATGGTCCTCTTGATGTCGCAGAATGTCCTAGAGTACTGTTCAAAACCCATCACTGTCACCATTACTCACTCGTACACAAGATGCCTCTTAACAAAAACTCTCCTAGCCTGTGGTACAGTTCCCTAGAACACTGTTATAATGTTCCCGCATATAACATCACTTTTCTTTGGTCCCACCATTTTGCCATACAGCATAACGTGTTCATTTCCTGCTTATAACAACACTAGTATTGTCATTTCCTGCATATAACATCACCTTTTCTCATACAGCTCAGGCAAAGATTTTTTAACAGTATTGTCATACATTTACATTACAGTGATAGTGATAGTGATCCGGAAGACGATGATAACGAATCTACAGAACACAAGCAGGAAAGTCTCGATTTTACACACACTGTACATATTAACCATCTTTCTGATGGCACATTAACTGCAGCCTCATTTAATGTTGTTATAAACCTACTTACTGTACATTAATTATGACACTTTAAGTTACTTGTATGTATTTCCATTTATTGGTGCAAAAATATTGATTCCTGCTTACAAAATTGTTCTGCATATAACACTTTTTTTACACATTCCTTAAAAAATTTTATAACAGGGTTCTAATATACACTCTTAATCAAAAATCTGTGCCGTTTATTAGTTGCACACAATTGTTACTTGTATTTTTCCGGTACATGTGTTATTATTTCTAATATGAGAGTGATTTATTAACTGAATTTAAACTTTATTATTAATTCTAGGGTACTATGATTGTTAATTTCCACGCAGTGTTTCTCTGCTAGTTGTACTACAGTTTATTTCCACGTCTCCCAATCCAGCCACAAACGACCACAGGCTCGCTTCAAGGGCCAGCTTGCCACGCCACTATCAGTCAGCGACTTTCTAAGGTTTTCAGCGTCACCAATGCTCACCACACCGCGTCTTTTAGCGTCATTGTGCAAGCCTCCACTCAACAAGCATGACGTACTTTAGCATTACTCCTGGTTTAACGGAGATGTTAGTCTTCGGGACTTAGTGCTCGCCAGGTTTACTATTATCTTTTTACGTCATGTAGCATAGTTAACACTCATATTTTTATGAGTGAATTTTGAAGCATTTGTGATAAAATTTAAATATTTTTTGTGTACTTCAAGATGCAAACCATTGAGACTGCCCTCCGTTTGGTAAGTCTTCCCACAGTGTCCGCGCTTGTTAGGCCCTGTTTTGTTTCGTTAAAAAACTAACGTTAATTCTCACTTTCCCTTTATACTTGTTACAGTGAATGGTTCAAGAATTCCACTTTCAACTAAAGAGAAAATACTTTAACTTTCAAGTTTACCTGATTCAATAAGACTTCAATTTCTGCAGTAATACATACTTCAATTTCTAGTAATGCAGTACGCATTCGGCAGTCTACTCGTCGCTACGTTCTGCGTTTCAGCTAAGTTCTACATGGCCGCATAAACTTTAGTCGTGTTACGCACCACGTTTGGTCATCCAGGATTTTTATCCTTTTGACATTATATAACCAAATTAATACTTAATTTCTTTATTTAATAATGTTTACAAGTTAATAAAAGTTTAGATTGTATACGGGGACCCCTAGGAAAGTTTAATATTCAAAAGGGTTTGCATGGTCTTGTATACTATATCAAATAATACCTAACTCTTCAAATGCACATTTCATAATTCAATATTTCTTGTCTATTTAAACTTCCCAATATTTTATATAATAAATCGTAACTTTCACTCTGCCTGATTTTTATTCTGTAATGTTAGCTCTACATGAGCAGTCTTAGGCAACAGCCTATTTTGTGTCCAGTCTCCTTTCCAGCACACATTTTAAGTTTATATATTACAACTATGGTAGCAGACAAATAATGTACAACTATATAATCACAACCAAATAATACTACAAAAGGGAGACGGAACAAATCCAGAAATCTCGTGGCGACTCTTAGTCTTTGAGTTAGAAGAAACATGTATCAGGGTTTGAGCACACCCTGAGAACAGTGAGTAGGTAGGAGAATTCTACAGTCTGTGATATTTACCGTTATCTGAGTGTTTATGAAACTCTAGATAGGTGTGCAGCTGGCTGCACCTACCGCCGACCATTTCAACTTACGCTGCTCGAATTATAGTCGCAGCTTGCAAAACTAAACTTACCCTCCCAACCCAAAAACTGAAACTTAGTGCTCAGCTGTTTCCAATTATGGTAAATATAAAAAATAACTACTCACCGTATGCAAGCCAAACTACTGATTTTACAGGCATAATATACTGTTGAAAAATGTTTCTATAGTGCTTAGTAGGTGTAGGTAAATAAACATGTGCTTTACTTTGAAATTTTAGGTTGGTTTAGGTAGGAAGATTTTTGTTAGGTTACCTGTGGTACATTAACCTAACAAAAAACTTCAGGTAAACAAACCTAACAAAAAATTTACAATTTTTAAGTAAGTAAAGCACAGTTTTTTGTGTACGCCTGAACTTCTAACCACTATACAAATATATTTAATCATTAAACTATGCTTGTGAATTCAATAATTTGGCTAGTATTGTTATCTCTTCTCTCTCGTACTGTTGTGTGGAGATCAATTATTATTGATTATAACACCGGCATTTTCTATCCTTAGATACTTCGGAACTCTGAACTTGTTCCGTCAGTCCCACGAGAGATGATATGCTGTACTGAGAATCATTTTAAAGCTTTTCACCACGACCTCCCGCGAATATCGCACTCTTAGTGACAGTCACGGCCAGAATTAGTTTTATATGCGGTTACCCCATTAATCGACCCACGCCCACTCTTCGTGGAGGTCGCCACCAGAGTTCCTCTATATATGCGGCTTACTACAATCGTCCGCGGTGGCTCCGCGAGACGCATCCACCCTTCGTGGAGACTGAAGCAGGAGTCCCTCTTAACTTTCACCTTTGCGCCTACGTGGCGAAACTATCCTACTTTCAGCCAATAGCGTCTCTCATGGGTGACGACAACAACAGATCCTGATATTCCCCCGTATCAATTTATTGCATCTTTTTTTTAATTCACACACATTAACATTAATATCCCTTTGAAATTATTTACAAAATTTTATAAATTTCTGAGGAATAATTTTAAAGTTAATAACAAATTGGACAGCAGGGGGGTGGGCGTAGCCACGCCTCTGTGCCCTAATTTTCAGCATCCAAGCCATGCATCCCTCGTTGGCTCAAGGCTGTTCACTTGCTTTCACCCCATGTTTTCCTAACTTTCCCTCCCCTGCTGTGTATGGTGTCAATCTGCAGTGACACAATCCCACAATCCTCTGGTCATACTACGCCTATCGCCAATACTCAAAACTAAATTACACATTAATTACTTTAAATAAAATGTTGCAATTGAGTTACATAAAACAAACAATCCTAATCACAATGCAATTTCAACTGGCTTTCTACGACTATCCTAACTTAAGTTACAGTATTTACAATATAAATATATATATATATATATATATATATATATATATATATATATATATATATATATATATATATATTATTTATTTACATTTAAAGGCAATGTGCCGGTTACAGTATACAATGAGTAGTTATTCTTGAATTTCACCCCAATGTCGTACAGACAATCATTCTATGAAGGTTGATTCAGATATAATTGAAACAATTTTCTATCATCCGAAAATGAACCATCACAGGATTTTCCTTCAATCTTAGTGCGTGGTTTTGATGTTATGTATTTCTTTAATGAAGAAACCACTATGCTGTAAACACTTTGCAGACAAATGCAATATTGTAAAACATTTTGATCTGAAGTCTTCCAAAATTGCTGGCAATAGACAGTACCAGTAGTGGACCACCTGTATGACATCTTCAAAGGATGTTAAACGACTTGTAAACCAATAATACTAGTATCACAATTACTGTATTCAGAGTTATATGAGAAAACCACTAAACAGCAGTTTTAAACTGGTTACTGTCACTGCCCCTTCTTAGACATTATCCATACCCCATTTAGTGTCACCTTTCAAACATAATATGTACTTGTTCATTTATAACAACATAGGGTAACATTACTCAAAGTTTTGGAGGGATACACTGAAAATTTTAGGGAAACACATTACCGAATGTAGATTTTCTAATGCTACAAACAATGTGTAAATAGTAGGTAACTATTACAATCTCTTTTCCCACAATAATAAATAACGTATTCACCCATGTTCCACCCCACACATTTTTTTCTCGAAATCAAAATTGAAAAATAAAGGTGCGGGTCATTCACAGAAATCTGGATTTTTGGATAAATACAGCTTGGAAAAGTACGGTTAGTCATGAATAACTGGCTGCTGAAAGGACTTATAACACCATAATACATATATAAGTATTACATATAAGAATCAACTCCTTTAATGTCAGATTGAAGTGTGTAAGCAGTAAATACGCAACACAAATACAGTACTATTCCACTTAGCCAAAGCAATGGCAGTGCATGCATAGCTCATGGTGGCTGCCAGGGGGTAACAACTCTTATAGGGAGAATCGCTACAAAGTTTTTCAAATAGTTATGTCGCCATCCGCTTGGTGGCAGGCAGCTACTGTCATGGCGACTGGCCAACAGTCACTGTTTAGTAAATTTTTAATATACATATCTTGATGTTTGTTACATAAATAAACAGTAATGACACATATTTAAAAAATTTTAAAAACTGATTTACACATTTTTTGACATGTAGCACGAATAGGCCTACACACAATAGGAAAGGCGATTGTCATCTTCTTCATAACTTTGTAACTTATATATATTATTTTTAAGATACAGTGATTTGACTTAGCCATTTAGATATTTCTGCACTGCGAATTCTACTTTCACTCATGATAGGTACATAATGTTATAAATCAGAGATTCAATAAAATATGTCCCCCAAAATAAAAATACAGAAAAATATATACGAAAAAAATTAAAAACTGTTGAAAATTAACTTTTGGAGAGGGAGAAGGGAGAGTGTGTAAAGAGTAATTTCTTTGTGTAGTTACGCCATCATCCGCTAGATAGCAATTGTCACCATTAAGAGTCACACTTCTATAAACTCTCCCTTACCTATGATGGCTGCCGGCCAGCCCACCTAGACCTCCTAGATCCTTTATCTCACACACACAGACCCGGCCTGATGAGCGAGCATCTAGGCACTAGCAGTGTGACATGTGGCAGCGCAGATAACCAAGACAGAGATAGTGTTTCATTGCTCCACTAGAACGAGCCACAATACAGTATGCTCTGTAAATACTGACAACTGCTGACAGTGCAGTATATGCTGTTGCAGTTGCGTGGTGTGCAACGCACCAGCCTTGAGCCTTAATCATCGCTACTGAATATCTTCCAACACATCCAGCAGTGCTGAGCACTAAGTTACATTTTCAGGGCCACATTTAGTTCTTGATTCATCATGTACATATTTAATCCAATTAATATATAATGCTATTTAATTATGTTTCAGAACAAAAGGCAATTAAATTGGAATAGTATAGTGGAAAAAAATTTTCTCCCAATGTTGAAAATGTGGACTGCGGGTCTTACATGGGGGCGGGTGGTACATAAATACATAGTTTTAGGTTCACTATGCTAGGAAAAAATATTTAAATCAAAGTTTTGCAATGTACAGAATTTTTGTTTTATAGGTAAAATTACTCTATAGTTATTTTGAAGTTAGAAGGAGAAGTGCCCCCTATGAACCCCAAAACTAAACTTATGCTGAATAATACATAGTCCATTTCCTGTGATGTCTCATTTTCAATAGATACAATTGGTCACCATGACTTCTAAATCTAACCTCACTGAAATATTAAACATATTTCGGTAAAACCAAACAATAAATAAAATTAAAAGACCTAATAACAAACATTCTACATAAGTTTTTAATGCTACACAGTACAGAAAATCAGCCATAGAAAGGTCAAGAATTTAATTCCTATCATCAACATACTAGAAACACAAAGTATTTACGAAAAAAAAAAAAAAAAACACTTTAAAAAATACCTTAAAGCTGTCTTGGCAGCTGTTATTAAATCAAAATACCTGTTCTAACTTCCGTTTTAAAGCTGCCACTTCCTTGGCACTGGAATATGTTATGTCAAGTCCTGGAGATAGAGCATAATAAAATGTGATGCCATTCTCCACCGCCGCTGATATCAGTCCTGTGAGATGTTCAGCCTCCTCTACAGTATACAACTCCCGCCAGTACGCTCTGTGTTTGTAGTCATCTTTTGGGGCATATAGGTATGCTCCCATTCCCCATTTCTTTAGTCTGACAAACAAAAGATAAAACCAAATGTTAAACATAAAGGGCCTTTCAGACAAGTAACTAAGCCTACAATTTTTAATTTAATTATATTCCTAGTCACTCCAACATCAAGCTCATGAGAGTATAGTAGTGTCGAGAGAGATAATTCCAACACATACCTTTATTTATTCAGGCTAGTAAACATAAAATATTGTGTGGTAAAGTGAATCTTAAGTATAACAGGCTTCTAATGTAAGTTAAGTGATAGGCTACACATTGCTAAACATTCAATTATAAGCTGATGAATAAAGGACATTTTAACAATTTGTTTCGTATTATGAGTTCCAAAAGAGAGTTCACAATGCCACGTACAGCTGACAAAATGAATGGTAACTAAAATACAAGATGACACCTACTACGAAGCAGGAACATGACGATGAAACCGTAAATGTGTAATTGTGTAGTAAAGCAAGATGGAATGAAAACTTGGATGGATGTCAACAGTAGAAGCAATGAAGATCTAGTCTCGACATCATGGAAGGTATTAAATGAACAAATTAGTACCAGAATAAATTACGAAATACATGAGTAATTATACATCTTTCCCGAATACATTTGGATGCAAATTGAATAAAAACAAAAAGATAAAAAATAAATAAAATTATTTATTGATAGCCATGATCGTGATGTTGCAGATGTTAACTTAAATCTAGTGTTAACTGATAATGATAATGTAAAGCAAGGAGCTGAATTTGAATTTATTTTAAATTATTTAAATGAAATTAAATTACAACTAACCTCAAAAGTTATTGTAGTTTTAATTGCTGGAAGTAAAAACTGGAGAATAAATCTGAGTCACTACTAATGTACAGTAATACTATACTAGGATAAAATTAAATTCATTCTGTGTTTTCAAAAAAAAAGCTATTAGTAAATTTAATACTGTACATCAATATATATAATATATCTATAATATAAAAATGAATCGCAAAATGTGTTGGTAAGCGCATAACTCAACAACGCCTGAACCAATTTGTCCAATTCTTTTTTTTAAACGTTCGTTGAAGTTCAAAGATGGTTTTTACTGCGAGAAAAATTTGAATAATTGCCGAAAAA
Organism: Medauroidea extradentata; assembly: GCA_003012365.1. Taxonomy (NCBI): domain Eukaryota; kingdom Metazoa; phylum Arthropoda; class Insecta; order Phasmatodea; family Phasmatidae; genus Medauroidea; species Medauroidea extradentata. The sequence goes on along the minus strand of PNEQ01085060.1, from coordinate 8,976 downwards.
AAACCTAAAAACAGTAGAGTCAATTTGAGCTTTATTGCTAAATTGTTGTTTAAACAATGTAGGTATGTTCCTGTGATCGAGGCCTTAAGCATTCACTCAGGTATTGTATAAAGTTTGGGGTGTGGGAGGGGTGGGGTTACGAGTTTGTATCCCGTGCAAGACTTTGCTATGGGAATTACATGCGTATTGCACGCGCTATTTACACTGTTATTGAGTACGCTAGCTGTTAAATGCCGGGCAGCTGTTTTGCGGTGGAAGCCGCAGCCAGGCAGCTGTTTTATAGAGAAATAAAGATGAATTAAAAAAAGTACGCTTAGCGCAATGGACTGGACAAATCTGTTTGTGATTGATGTTTTAAAGATAAACAGTGAATATAGTATAATATAGAATATAGTATCACCATCAATTAACACGTAACTAAAAGTTAGTTACTCTTTTCTATAGTACACGCGGGCGAAGCCGCAACGGGACAGCTAGTAATATATATAATAAAATGTCAGAAATTTTTGTTTGTATTTAATAACATATGGGTATATTGTCAAAATTTTGTGTTCTACTGAAACTTTATCTAAAACAAATTATATGTATCCAAACATTCCTGGCTATGATTGTAAAGCAAGTTATTATATAACTGGTAAAAAAGGTGGTGGAATTTCCAATTTTGTTCAGAATGAATTGGTGGTAACCGAAATTGTTATAACATTTTATTGTATTGTTAGTGATTTTGAATGTTCATGCATAAATTCAATATTGATATTGGTACTTTACTTCTAATAACAGTAAACAGGACACTTAATATAGCCTAGATTTTCCCACAAGAATATCAAATCATTCAGGTACGGCCTACTGCAAATGGCAATGTTTTTGTCAATATACCTTATACTACTGATTATTCTGTTTCTCCTAATTAATGGTCTATCTAATCATGATGCAAATTATTAACTATAAATTCAAAATCATTGAACACTAATCATGTAATATCATGACTAAATGGAGATTGTCCACTTAAGATTCTATTCTCTGTTTTAACAAGGATCTTAAAGATTGTTAACTGGCTATGTTTAATAATTTATTACATACAGTATTAATAAAAATTAATAACTACTGTCCCATCAAAACTAAAAATAAATTTTATAATAAAGATATCAAGACTCATAGTAAAGGATGGTTAACAAAAGGTATTTTAACCTGTAAAAATAAGAGGAAGTTATTTATTGTTGGGTGGTAAATTTATTGTGTTGCTATGTGCACGAGAAGTTTTGTTTTGTTAGATTGCATGTACTGCTGCTTGTTTATTTTCTGTACTATCTTGTTACCCTGATTGGGAGTATTAAAATGGGCAGCATGCAGTTAGTTGAGTATCGTGATGCCGTGGGTTAACTACTGCGTTTTTATTTCTCGCTATCCCAACAAAGGTTATGGGCCCAGTACAGTTTAGGCCACAGTTAGCAAGACTCGTGCGTTTGGAGTTACGATTGCTGTTGCCATTTGACATGAGCGGGCGGCATGGCGACGTCAACGTTGTCACTCATAGAGAAACTCAAGGGACGCGAAAACTACGTGTCGTGGAAGTTCCAAGTTAAAGCTCTTCTAATGTTAGAGGATCAGTGGGACGTTGTGCAAGGCGTAGTAAAACCGGACGACGCGAAAGAAAAGGATCGCAAAGCGCTTTCGAAGATTTCGTTGCTACTCGAGGCCGACCTGATACATCATGTTGAGAAATGTAAAACGTCTAGGGACGCATGGGAAACCATTCAAAAACTTTTCGAAGATAATGGCGTCACGAAAAGAGTAGGTTTATTACTGCAATTAATTTTGACGCGTTTGGTTAAGTGCACTTCTGTTGAGGAGTATGTGAACAAAATAATGTCAACCGCACAACGCCTTAGAGACATCAATTTTGACACGCGTGATGAGTGGATAGGAACATTATTGCTAGCTGGTCTTCCTGAAGACTACAGGCCGATGATTATGGGGTTAGAAAGTTCTGGAATACCCATTACCGCGGATGCGATAAAAGTCAAATTGTTGCAAGACGTAAAATTGCAACTATGAATGATTCTCAAGACTCGGTGCTTTACATGCAGAGGCAAGGTAAGAAAGGTATAAAGAAGCAACTACGGTGCTACAACTGTGATAAGCCGGGCCATTTCGCTGCAAACTGCAAGACACAAGGTTAGAAGAGCAACAAAGTAGATAATAGAAAACCAAAAAATGCTTTCTTTTCTTGCATGGCTACTAGGGATGATGGTAAAATGGAGCATGATTGTGCATGGTATTTAGATTCTTGTGCATCTGTACATCTTACCAAAGATAAAATGCAAAATGAGGATGTTTCTAAATCTACAGTAGAAGTGTTTACTGCAAGCAATCAATCCCTTAAAGCTGACAGGTAATATTACAATTAACCCATTAGTTGATGGAAATGTAACGCATGTTATTGTGCATGATGTACACTACATGCCTGGTATTGCAGCTAACTTGTTGTCAGTTAGTAAAATCACAAGTAAAGGTAACACTGTTATCTTTGACAAGGATGGGGGTAAGGTAATCAATAGTGAAGATGAAGTAATTGCAACTGCAGTGCTAGATAATGGTATCTATAAACTAAACACGTCTGACTTACGTGAAAATAGATATGTATTAGCTATTGAAAAAGATACTTCCCTTTGGCATTGTAGATTAGCTCATTTGAATAGAAAAAGATTGATGTTGTTGCCCACTATGGTTTTAGGGACTGAGAAGGTACACATAAATAGTGAACCATGTGAAACCTGTGTGATGGGAAAACAGGCAAGGTTCCCATTCCAAACTAGCAGATACAGGGCATCTGAACCACTTGAGTTAATACACACAGATTTATGCGGCCCGATGGAAAATGTATCCCTTGGGGGTAACAAGTACTTTGTGACATTTATCGATGATTTTTCCCGCTACACATTTGTATATTTTTTGAAAGAAAAAAGTGAAGTAGCAAATATTTTCAGGGTGTTTTGTACAATGGTTGAAACACAATCAGGCAAACAACTGAAGTGTTTACGCTCAGATAATGGGACAGAATATA
>PNEQ01085059.1:0-28266 GCA_003012365.1 Medauroidea extradentata | reverse complement strand
CGAACTGACGCACAGTCTTCTCGACGACAACGCGCGCATTATGCCTCTAGCTAGCCTCTAGGCTCTAGGCGCAAGTCACCGAACTGACGCACAGTCTTCCCGACAACAACTCGCGCATCACGCCTTTAGCTAGCCTCTAGGCTCTAGGCGCAAGTCACGGAACTGACGCGCAGTCTTATCGACAACAACTCGCCTCTACAGGCGTTTACGGAAACTTACTAGTAGAGACCTGAAAAATTCGCGTCTTCTTTTGGCCCCAAGCTATAATTTCAGCAACTGTAAGTTCGTGCTTCTTTCGGAACTGGGCCGTGACTTATTTGACACTTTCTGGAAGTAGCTTAGCCAATAGTTAGAGACATGAACTTTTCGCGATAAGAATTTTGCCCCACTTTGTTCCAGTGCCTTATGTGCACGTCTGCAGTTCTGCTTCACATATATTGGCAGCGTGGCTCTGAACTGTGACGTTTCTCATTTGACTGTGCCAATCACAATAAGGTTACTGTAACACCACACGTCTGTGATTTGCGTGTAAAACCCCACGACACACGAATGTCAAAACATCCAATCTCTGACCGTGAAGCAAGTCTGCAGACGTGCACACAAGTCACTGACACAAAGTGAGGCAAATTTTTTTTCGCGAAAAGTTCATGTCTCTACCAATAGTACAGAAGCAAGCAAATGCAGGCCCATATCACTGCGTCATCGAGCAGCCAGTGAGCAGATAATGTCTGCTTGAATACACACATGTTCTTGGAGGCTAGCCTACAGGGCAGTGAACCCTCGAATTTTTCTGGTCTCTACTTACTAGTAATAATTAGAGGTACGTCAATTTCGCGGATTCATCTGGCAGTAGCCTAGATTGCTCAGTCCTGTACACGCTATGGATACAGTCGATCATTCATTGGCTTACAACATTACAAGCGATAGCTATGAATCATGTCCTTATTTACTACTGGCTTGCAGTAGTCAAATGCGTTTCGTGACAGCCGCCAACTAATCACACACGTGATTATGAAGTATATATTTTTGGCGTTCAACCTGACCTGGAATGTATTTGCGAAATTGACGTACCTGTAGGTATAATCCTACTGGGTATCATTGGTCATGTGACTGGATCTACTCAGTCGTTGGATGCCGTAAATCTGCAGAAGCGGTAATTTCAGTCGCCGATCTGGCAGACCTATGTTATTAGACAAGGTAAAAACAGTGCAGAAAAACCTTTTGTATTGGTATAATATACGTATGTTGTATTAAAATTATGTGCTCGTAATGATAATTAATTTCATACCTGAATGACGTACTCTGGCGACATTTTTACTTGATAAACTGCTCCAGACTTCTTATTCAACAAAAATCCTACGGTCCGACAGCGTCTTTTCCGTGAACATGCATTCAAACCACCATGCAACATATTATTTTCTATTGTGTACACATGCGGAAGTCTTTAGTTAATTTTTTACGCGCGCTATCCTTTTTTTCGTATGCTGGCTGCTATCTACGCTGCTCCCGAGCAGGGTAGATCCACTGGATCTGGCGCCAGGATAGAGTTGAACATTTTGGGATCTTAAGAGCCGGTAGATCTTTATCACATGACGTTTCCGACCGATTTTTACTCGCTATCGAGTGGATCCGAAGAAGGTTTCGTAAGCGCATTATGAAACTTTCAGTGATGACCTTGACATTTTATGACGTATAATTAGAACCCGGTAATTTTCGCGAAAATAATTTTGCAGCACTTTGTTTGCATCTCTGCTATGCGGTCAGTGATTGGATGCCGTAACACCCAGCGTGTGGAGGTTAAACCCGCAAATCACAGACGTGATGTGTGACAGTTATCCGTGTACTGATTGGCACAGTCAAATGAATAACGACTCTGCACAAAAACACTCTGTCAATAGCTAGGGCCTGGTAATTTTCGCGAAAAGATTTTTGCCCCACTTTGTTTCAGTGTCTTACGTGCACACCTGCAGCTCAACTTCGTGGCTATTGGCAGAGTGTTTTTGTGCAGAGTTGTTATTCATTTGACTGTTCCAATCAGTACACGGATAACTGCTACATAACACATCTGTGATTTGCGGGTTTAACCTCCACACGCTGGGTGTTACGGCATCCAATCACTGACCACAAAGCCAAGATGCAGGTGCGCACGTAAGGCACTGAAACAAAGTGCTGCAAAAATCTTTTCGCGAAAATTACCAGGCCCTATCAATAGCCATGAAGATGAACTGCAGGTGTGCACGTAAGACACTGAAACAAAGTGGGGCAAAAATCTTTTCGCGAAAACTACCGGGCCCTACGTATAGTTAAAAATGAAGGTGCACTGTACACGCATGTACCTCTAATTAAGAGTCTGCAGCAAGATAGTCATACCTAAAAAGTACCGCTAAAACACCCATTTTCGCAATGCTTTGATGAGAAGTGTTGAACTTGAAATGGGTATAAGCCTAAACATATGTAACGTTTATTAAATGCTATTCCTAAGCAGACATCACTCATTTTCGATGTAGGCAGCAGTTTTCATCATTACGTTTTGATTTTGATATTTGTACCAGATGTACATATTTTTTCTGTTTAAGACATATACTGTGACAAAATTTAGCTCTTATGAAACCTATCATACTCTTTGCGTAACAGCTCGTTTGAGTCGAGATTTGCGTACCACGGTTTTAAGTACGACATTAGGACCAACTTACTTACCGAACTGAAATAATTCACGATGAATAACGATATTACAGGCTGTAAAGTCTTCTTTACAAAAAAATTAAAAAATTCATTTAAAAAAAATTAATTAAAATTAACAAATTCAGGAATTTTTTAACTACAAAAATATTTTGTTTCGTGTTTTTATTTAGAAGACCTTGTTGCCTACAACATCTTTAATCAGTGTGGATTATTTAAGTTTGGTAAGTCAGTTGGCTTTAGTGTCGTTCTTAAGAGGGCGTGGTACATAATTCAACGCTAAAAGTATTAATCTATAACTGTAAGTTTCTTGAAGCCAATTTGCTAAAAATTAAACAATAGTAATCCTAGACACTAGTTTTAGCCAACGTTTTAAGTTAGGTGGTTTTTGTTCTTCCTATGTTCCAGTAATTTGCAAATTTAAAATTTTACTTACCGCTGTTGGAAAACTATCAAAGATAAAAGAATTTTTAGAAATTGAAAATTTACTCACAAGTAACGTCTGAAGAACGAACACTTAAATAAAAGGGGGGGGGGGCTGTTAATTTGCACTCTTATTGAAGAAAGTAGCTTGACACACACACACACACACACACACACACATATATATATATATATATATATATATATATATATATATATATTAGACTGCTCTAGCTCATAAAAAATACACGGATTCTTAAAACAAAAATAGATACCTGCGTTGGCATTTACTTACTGCTAATAAAATTTTAATGTCACACCTAAACGTCCCATGGGGAAAAAAGTACTGATTCGAAAGCTCTGAATGCTAGTTTAGTGCGGCATGAAATATGTCGATTCTGTGTCCGTGCCTCAAACGTGAAAATTGTGTAGTTAACGAAATGCTGGATAGTTGATATTTTAACATAAACCGTATAATTTTTGTCTTGAAAAAATCAGCAAAGACAGCTAAGACCATTTTAAACAAAACTGTCGAACAGATTTGTGATATCTGCTTTCGTTTAATTTTTAAAATATAATTGTCTCAAAAACAATAGAAACATGAAACATTGCGAGAAATTTTTGCGACGTAATAAATGTTTATTCTACATCTGAAGTTACACAACTTTGTCTATGTCCTAGGTTGTTTCGACTTTCTGTGGCTCGTAAATATGATTTCTCTGTCCCATACCCACTTTCATGTTCCTAGTTTCCGGTATATCCACAGTGTGACGGCTCACGGAATCACCATTACCATTATTTCACTCGGACCGGTCGATGACGTGCCTAGCACCATTCTTCACTCCTTTTCCCGGTTCTTCGTCTCGACGAAATGAAGAGGTGGGGGACAGAGGGTCCTTCGACAGTGTTTTGTCGTCCTTCCTTGTCCGTAAGTCCTTTCCCTCCTACCCAAACTAGCTAACAGTATTATGTGCTAAGCTATTGCCATGGAATCTGCTTTATTACCATGTTATATTTCAGCGGAATTAATTATTTTGAAGGTAAATTAATTAACGCAGTTTATATTCCATTACCAATGTTATAGTTAATTTTACTATTTTTATTTTTAGTCCAGTTCGGTTTTCTTGCAGATTCAGGTGTTTACAAGATACCGTGCAAGACATTCTTAAAAGTGGTTTGCTCTTCTGTACGACTATTTTATGGAAATCCGATTTCCAAGCGAATGTGTCAAAACAGTTGAACAGTTCATTCGTTATTTTGTTAACACAGTTGTTTAAATGATAACGAGCATCACATCTTTGAAATATGACTTTTCTACTGTACGGCAATTTCACAGTAATGCCTTTTTCATGAGAATGGATTGACGTATTTATAAATGACGACATAGAGTATTATGAAGTGAATTTTACTGTCATTAATTTTTGGCGTTTTTTTTTGCAGTATACACAACCGTTAAAGAGAAACGTAACAAAGCATGCTAAAAAACGTATAATTGGTGGATTATGTGTTTAAAAAAAATTATGTAAGAAAAGTAATTAATTTCGACCTTCACATACGTTCACAATTATCTTATTACATTACCAGAATTTCAGGTAAGTGAGAAATCAAACAATCCAACATGGTGAGTGAAGCGGGCAAAATTATGACTGAGAACTTTCATGCGGAACTGGAGACACAAGTAGAAGAGGAAGAAAAAACCACTGATATCCACCGTTATAACCATTGAGCATGGAACTCGAGAAAACAAAATTGTTTATTTTTGGTACTTGGCACTGGTGTTGACAAGTCTTTGTAGACTGTGGGCTATTAATAAATACCAAGTAGGTAGAGCCACGATTTTATGGTGAAAATATTTTTGCAACATTTGGTTTCGATGCGTCATGTGCACGTCTACAGGTCTGTTACATCGCCCGTAATTGGATAATTTTACTCTCTTTTGCCTTGGCAAATTACAGACATAAGGAGTCACAATAATCTTATTCTGATTGGTGCAGTCAAATGAGAAACGTGTCTGAACAAAGACACGCTGCCAGTACCCTTGAAGCAGAGCTGCCAATGTGCGCGAGAGACACTGAAACAAAGTGGGGCAAAAATCTTTTAGCGACAAAATCTTGGCCCTATACTAGTAGAGTATTGAAATGAGTTTTAAAAATTTTTAAACTAGTCTACTGAAAGGGGCTGGTCATTGGATCTTCGGTTAGTGAGTAAACGAAAGCTACTGCAATACAAAAAGAGCTGTGAAAACAAGTCTATAGGTAGAGGCAATGATGTTTGGTGAAAATATTAATTCAACAGTTTGCTTTAGTGCCTCGCGTACACATCTGCAGCTCTGCTTAATGGTCAGTGACTCTCAACATATTTGGGATCTACCCACAAACCGCAGACGTGTGTTGTCGCAGTGATGTTATTCTCATTGGCTCAGTCAGATGAGTGACGCCTCTACACGAATGCACACTGCCAATATCTACGTACCACACCTGCAGATGTGAACGTGAGGCATTGAAACTAAGTGTTGCATAATTCTTTTCACCAAATATCATTGCCTCTATCAATACAGTATTTACCGCAAAATGAGTACAATGTGTTAAATGGCCCTATACCACTTAAAACCCGTGTTTTTTACCTCATTGTGTTTACCAGTTGTTTTGCGTCATATTTTTATGCGTTGTCCAACCGCTAGAGGCACGAGTATTTCACGTATTCATCTGGCAACAGCCTAGACTTCTCAGATACACACACAGGCCAAAGTCAAATATCCATTGGCTTCTAGCCGTACACGCAGGTACCACCAGGAATTGTTTCCTTTATTACTGGCTTGCAGTCGTCAAATATGTGTTAAACAGGTGTCGTCTAATGACAGAAGACGTAGTGAAGTATACACTATTGGTAGAGGTACGTTTATTTCGCAAATACATTCCAGGTCAGGTTGAACGCCAAAAATATATACTTCATAATCACGTGTGTGATTAGTTGGCGGCTGTCACGAAACGCATTTGACTACTGCAGGCCAGTAGTAAATAAGGAAATGATTCATAGAGCTATCGCTTGTAATGTTGTAAGCCAATGAATAATCGACTGTATCCAGAGCGTGTACAGGACTGAGCAATCTAGGCTACTGCCTGATGAATCCGCGAAATTGACGTACCTCTAACTATTGGCATTCATCATGACCTAGAATCAATACGCGAAACAATCGTTCTTCTACCTAACGTTAGGCGGGGGTAATATTTCGTGACACAGCTATATAACAATTGGCAATTCTCAGCTTTTAAAAGGCTAAAATGAGAAGGGGGTGGAGAAGTTGGTGAACAGGGCCCTCCTTCGTAGAACCATAAGAGGGCGTGGTATATAATTCAACGCTAAAAGCGTTAATCTATAACTGTAGGTTTCTTGAAGCCAATTTGCGAAAATTAAACAATAAAAATCATAGACAATAGTTTTAGCCAACGTTTTACACAAAAATGTTTCCAGTGTTATGAACTTCTGAGGCACAATCTCTGACGCCGGAACCTCGTTCATTTACTGCGGCGCAAGAGATCACGCGTAACTAATTAGTAATAATGGATAAATATTTACTCATAAAGTTGGCAAATACCATTATCTAGGATTGTCGTTGAGTATTTTATCCACATTGGCTTCGAAAAAAGCGTAGAAATAAATATACGTTTTCATCATTTATTTATCTACCACGCACTGTTAAGGGGGCCGCCTACGACACGCTTCAAATTCCTAGTAATTAAAGCCCACGATTTTTGGTGAAAAGAATTCTGCAACAGTTTGTTTCAATGCCTTATGTGCACATATGCAGCTCTACTTCGTGGTCAGTGATTGGCTGTCTGTAACTCTGAGCGTCTAGGGTTCTACCCGCAAATCACTGACGTGTGGTGTCGCAGTAACCTTGTTCCTGTTGGCACAAGTCAAATGAGCCACGTCTGTGCAATTATACATTCTGCCAATAATCAAGAAGCAGACCTGCATATGTGCACGTAAGACATTGAAACAAACAGTTGCAGAATTCTTTTCACCAAATATCGTGGGCTCTGCTAGTAATGTACAAGGAAGTACGTTTATTTTATAAAACAGTTCAACAAGCGTCCAATGTGCCAAAGTACGAGAGAGAAAAATCTTCGAACAAGGTCGGAATGTCATTGCTTATAAAACCATGCTCATAAAAGAACTGTTTCGAAACCATCCAACACAACTTAAAACGGTCTTTTCAATATTCCGTATTTCAAAATGTACTGACCGGATGTATGCAAAACTCAGAAATTTGCTGCAAATTTTTCAGTAATAAAATTTTTTGTGATTACCCCTTGAAGTCCCACACGTAAAAAAATCTTTTGTGGTAGCTATAAATATTTTAAGGTCACCACAAAAAATTTTGCTGTCACCAGTAGAATATTGTGGCCACCAAAAAATTGTTTTGTGTTTACTTCAAATAAACTTTGCAGGGAAGGCCTCCTACAAATATGCTCTTTCTGCGAATAGTAAAAATAGTTTGGCGGGAAATTACAAACTAATTTAGCGCTTGGCTTCGTCACTTCAGAGCTTTTAATGCACAGGTAGGGGGCGGCCTTAAATATCGACCTTGCATGTATTAAATACATTTGTTAATATTCTCATTACAAGTGGTTTGCTGTTAATAACGTAAATATTAAAAATATATAAAAACTTGTTTAAAAGTTTAGTTCGGTAGACCTATTCATTAGTCTGTAATGTGTGAAACGGTCACTAAAATGATTTAATTGGCATTGTTTCTACAAATCTCTCAAAGGGCGAGTGGCGCACCGAATGGAGAAGGGGGATAGGAATTCGCCGGATCCAACCCCCTACCTCCTAAAACTATTAACTCAATTATCAAATGTGTTTGTATATTTTGTATATTTTTACCTAGTGCCGTAACTTACAGCGAAAGCTGTGATGTATACTATTTCCTCAGCGAATGTTAAAGTATAAAAAATATTATTATTGTCCTAGTCCAAAACCTACTGGTAAAGTGTGAGTGGGATGATAAGGGATGCCTACCTTTTTAACTTTTTTTTTTACAGATGTAGCTGCTCATCCTTTCTTGTTTTTCCTCTCCGACCCTTCTCTCTATAACAATAGCGAAGACAACGATACAGACATATCAATGAGCATAAATAATGACCAATACATTATACACCGAGTTTCGTGTACATAATGCTCACGAATTGAGTTGCATGTGCTCAAGTTGAATATGTGAAACACGCTATAGCATTTATTTTGGACTGTACAAATATTCCGTAACGATGAATCATATCCATTACAGCTTTCTACACATGTAGTACACCTTGTGTAAATACAACTTACTGCACTTTTAATTTGCATACTTACGCGGGACATGCGTTAAAGAAAAGTGGTCGTGTTAACAACGAATCTAACAATTGACCAACTTAACCTGTTAAACTGTAATATTAAAGTCATATCTGAAGACGAAAGCCTCATCCGATAGACGTAATTGGGAATAGGTAGGTTCGTAGTCACGTAACCTTATGTTTTTAAAGGCGGCCAAGTAGGGACAAATCGTAATGTTATATTTGAATGAAATATTGTTAGTTTTGTAGAACTTAGATGGAAGTATATTTCCCTCTGACAAAAAAAAATAGCTCAACCAGTTTTCTCGTAACGGCACTTCAAAGTCAAAATCTGCACTTTTTTGTTCTTATAAGCCGAAGAAAGCAAATAACATAAACAAATTAAACAATTCACACTGAAACGTCATGTCACACACTACTGCTTGACATGTTTTAAATCCATTACAATATATTTTTGTATTAAAAAACGATTAAAAAGGCAAAATATTCCAAATTTCAGGATTTTTTTTAAAAATACAAAACCGTTTTGTAACGAATTTTTAAAATATGTCAAGCAGTAGTCCTTGACATGTACTTACTGTGTAAATTTTAAAATTTATTTACGTTAATAGGTTGCGGCTTATAAGAACTAAAAAAAACATGCAGATTTTAACTTTTAAGTGCTGTTTTGAAAAAAAAACTCGTTGAGCTCTTTTAATTGTTTGTTTTTTTATTTTTGTAAGAGCAAAATGTACTCCCAAGTACTGACTACAAAACTAACTCTTATTTCATACAACTATATGATGATAATGATTTTACCCACTCAGATACCATATAATGATGGAAATTCAAAATCAAATTTTTTATTTTATACATTCGCTTAATGCAACGGCAGCAGCGATACGTAGTTACATTTACATTTTCTATAATATTCGCATCGCGATTTTTTTTCCGCTTAATCGAGCCACATGCATTCGTTGGCCGTCTACTTACGGCAACACCTGGAAGCCGTTGAGCTAGAGACCGGAAAAATTCGCGGCTAGTCTCCAAGAACATCTGTGTATTCAAACAGATACTATCTGCTCACTGGCTGCTCGATGACGCAGTGATATGGACCTACATTTAGTTGATTTCTGTACTATTGGTAGAGCCACTGTTTTTTGGTGAAAATAATTCTGCAACAATTTGTTCCAATGCCTTAAGTGCACACCTGCAACTCTGGTTCGTGGTTATTGACAGAATATTATAGGACAGAGGCTTGGCTCATTTGACTGCACCAACCAGAACAATGTTATCGTGACACCACACGTCCGTGATTTGCGGGTAGGACCCCGAGACGCCGAAGGTTAAAAACTTCCAATCGCCGACCGTGAAGCAGAGAAACATATGTGCACAGAAGGCATCGAGACAAACCGTTGCAGAATTCTTTTCACCAAAAATCAGTGGTTCTAACTATTGGCTAAGCGAGTTCCAGGAACCGTCAAATAGGTCACGGCCCAATTGCGAAAGTGATACGTACTTACAGTTTCTTGAATTCTAGCTTGGGGCCAAAAGAAAACGCGAATTTTTCAGGTCTCTACGCTGAGCCAATAATAACAATGTAACTAAACGCAGGCCCATATCACTGTGTCATAAAGCAGCTAGTTAACAGCTGCTGTCTGATTGAGGTCACAGATATTCTTGGAGACCAGCCCACAGGTCAGTGTACAAGCGAAAGAGGCATACGTATAAATGTAGAAGGTAATAACTTTAAAATTACTTATCCGTGAGCATATCTGATTTTCGGGATTTCTGGAACATTATACATCATTCCATCCCCTAAATTGTCGAATTTGAAAAAAATATATAAATAGTTTTTTATACACTTACATAAGATTCATTCCTATTCGAAAACCATCTTGATCTCTCAACGGGCATAAGAGATTCGGAGGGTTAATTGAAACTGTGTTTTACTTTTTAATGTCCTTGGAGGTTGTAAAAATAAATACTGGAAACTTCTGTTTACGGTTATGCGTACGCTTCATTATGAAGTAAAAATTACCTCAATATCTCGACGGGCTTAAGCATTATCGAGAAATGATTGAAAACACGTTTATCGGCTTTTCGCCCCTTAATTTTTCAATTTCGAAAAATCGTACAATGAAATTTTTTTTTCCAACCTTTAATCTGAAGCAAAATTCACCTCTATATCCAATCGGTAGAGGTACGTCAATTTCGCGGATTCATCTAGCAGCAGCCTAGACTTGTCAGTCCTATACACCCACTGGCCACAATCGATTATCTATTGGCTGATAACCGTACAAGCAGGTAGCAAGCGATAGCACTTCGCATTATTTCCTTACTTACTACTGGCTTGCAATAGTCAAACGCGTTTCGTAACAGCTGCCAGCAAGTCACAATCATGACAATGAAGTATACATAATTGGCGTTCAACCTGACCTGGAATGAATCTGCGAAATTTACGTACCTCTACCAATCGGGGTTAAATGCTATCAAGGATTAATAAAAAAATATATTTCACCCATCCCTTCCCCCCGTAATTTCCTAATTATGGCGTAAGGGGGATGATGTAAGGCAATGAACCAAAGTGGTGCAAAAATCTTTTCGCGAAATTTCGTCTCTCTAACCTTCAGTAATTTCAACATGTATATAAGTTGTACGGTAGTCAAAAGTGAATGTCAGAAGTCTCAATAAAACATAATTTTTAAATTATTATTATTATTGATAAGACGGTCTTTAAAAGTGGACAGCGCATATGCATTTTACCAAATATTTTAGAGACGAATACCTAGGGACAGGAAAATTTCGCGAATTCAATGACTTGCAGGCAAGAACCCAGTACACCCATAGTACACTATGCATGCTCAAGCCTCGTCTATTCGTTCATTGTCTGTTATTCCACTTAGTAGCAGCTAGTTGACGAATGGTCGGGGTTTGAGTATGCGCTGGATAGTTGATTCTATCACGCAGGTCATTAAATTCGCGAGATTTTCCTGTCTGTAGCAATACCGTACAGCTCTATGCTATACTCTGTCCACTCTAAGGTTGTAGCGTGAATAAAAATTGCAAACGAAATAAATCAAAGCAATTGAATTATATCTCGGTTCCTCATATTGTGATTGTGCCGTAGCATAGTTACCTTGTATTTTTCAACATTTCAAATAAAATTTACGCTCTGCTAAAAATGTTATTGACATTCACTTTGCTGAATTAGCTGCAACCTTAGAATGGATGGAGTATAATAACAAAAAGAAGTGTGCGAACAATTACCTAGCGGCTTGGAGTGGAACTATTTAATCAGTTAAAACTATTACTTTTGTGTTAACAAGTGTTTGGCTTACTGCTAATTTTGTTTCAGTAATTTATTTTCGGTTTTGGCAACGGAAACTGGTTTTTCGTAGAGATAAGAACGGTTTCCTCTGTGTTGTTACGTTGGCAGCGTAAACCTAAAATTAATAAGATGAAGTGTGTTGTATTTTGGCGTGAGATGGAAACACTGTAAATTTTCTCTCAGAATTACACAACTTTACGGTATTGCTTTACATTCGGTGGGGCCGTATTTTCTTTGTCTCTTTTTAGTCCTGGTGGGAGGAAGGCAACGTTGGCAGCTCTGCCGGCGGGCAGATGCGACGGCGCGGCACTCTACCGGCAGCGCTGCGAACCGATGCGGTCGCGATCGGTGATTCGTCGCCCCGCCTGACTGTTAGTTCAGGAGGGAAAAGGGGGAAGACGTGATGCATTATGTAAATTGTGCCGCTTACCGGCAGGACAGCAGGCACACACTCGCCGCACTTGGCCTTGAAAGTTCAAAGCAACCGTTCCTTCTCCGTTTTCTTCTCCCTTCACCCCGGCCCACTCTCTCCTTTCGCTACAGCGATGTCGCCGTGTCAACTATCCACGCACGCGACTTGCCACGGACTTGCAGCGTTTTGCTGCGTCGTACACCTCCGCTGCTTATCCTGATAAACTATAGTCTGTCTCATATAAGAATTCCACTTTTTGACAGTTGTGATTGCATTTATTTTGTGAGTTGTTTCCATGAAATAAGCAGTGTTTTCCTCTGTCACAAGTAACTTTTGCACAAACACACTTTGCTGGGTCTTAAACTGTGCAATATATCAAAATTAAAAGAAATTTCCTGCAGAAATTGGTAACACGATGTCCTTTAAAACTGTCAAAAAATGGAATTATTTCGTG
Organism: Medauroidea extradentata; assembly: GCA_003012365.1. Taxonomy (NCBI): domain Eukaryota; kingdom Metazoa; phylum Arthropoda; class Insecta; order Phasmatodea; family Phasmatidae; genus Medauroidea; species Medauroidea extradentata. The sequence continues at coordinate 15,652 of PNEQ01085059.1, read as the reverse complement.
AGACAGACTATAGGCGCATGTGTCGTCGTATTTTACGTTATCGAGGCCCACATTTGCGGAAGCAATAAGGACGACAAAGCACGCGCATCTCGCCTCTTCGTAGCCTCCAGGCGCAAGTCACTCAACTGGTGTGAGTCTTCTCGCCGACAACTCATCTCTATGATAAATTCAATGGTGACCCTTTCACTATATTAATTATTATTTAAGACGAAGGTGTACTATACCACCTATGCCTTTTTAAAATTCTGCACCGAGATTTTTGTACACCCGGTTCCCGTAAAAGTAAGCATTTTTGCCGACCATCTTGTCTCAAATAATACTTTAAAAATATATACTTTTCTGCTATTTCAGACTTCAACATTTGACTGCGAAACAATCTGTGGACTTTTATTGTTACATAGGTAGAGATGGTGGTTAGAGGTACGTCAATTTCGTGGATTCATCTGGCAGCAACCTAGACTTGTCAGTCCTATACACCCACTGGCCACAATCGATTATCTATTGGCTTATAACCGTACAAGCAGGTAGCAAGCGATAGCACTTCGCATTATTTCCTTATTTACTACTGGCTTGCAGTAGCCAAACGCGTTTCGTAACAGCCGCCAGCAAGTCACAGATATGACAATAAGTATACATAATTGGCGTCAACCTGACCTGTAATGTATCTGCGAAATTTACGTACCTCTAATGGTGGTTTATCGCGGGAAAACTTGACTGTTTGCTGAAGATTACTGGCTTTCGGTTGTACGTGGAACTGTTACGCTATTTGATTTAGCCAACAGAAATCCCACAATGTAATATTTGATGCCTGTTATTGGTCTGCAGACAGCAGCAGAGTGTCAGACATGCATCACCCAGTCACATGAGTTGCAATTAACTACAACGTTTTCAAGGTTACGTTAGCACAAAACATTTCCGCGATATACCATCATCATTACTAGGGCCACGATTTTGTCGCGAAAATATTTTTGCCCCACTTTGTTTCAGTGACTCACGTGCACGTCGGCAGTTCTGTTTCAAGGTTATTGGCAGCGTGTCTTTGCTCAGGCACGTTTCTCGTTTTACTGCACCAATCAGAATAAGATTATTGTGAGTCTGTACGTCGGTAATTTGCCAAGGCCAGTGAGAGTAAAATCATCCAACCACAGACGATGTAGCAGAGCTGCAGGTGTGCACATGACGCATCGAAACCAAATTTTGCAAAAATCTTTTCGCCATATAATCGTGGCTCTAATCATTACACATAGGTAGAGACATGAACTTTTCACGAAAAGAAATTTGCCTCACTTTGTGTCAGTGACTTGTGTGCACGTCTGCAGACTTGCTTCACGGTCAGAGATTGGATGTTTTGACATTCGTGTGTCGTGGGTTTTTACACGCAAATCACAGACGTGTGGTGTTACAGTAACCTTATTGTGATTGGTACAGTCAAATGAGAAATGTCACAGTTCAAAGGCACGCTGCCAATATCTATGAAGCAGAACTGCAGACGTGCACATAAGGCACTGGAACAAAGTGGGGCAAAATTCTTTTCGCGAAAAGTTCATGTCTCTACACATAGGATGTTTTGTCTGCATTAAAAAATAGTAGGAAATTGATAATTATCGAAAAAGAAAAAAGTAACTTAGGTGATCGCTGTATCCCGAACAACTCATACGTTAAAAGAACAGCAATAACACCAACTTTCGCAGTTTTAGACCGCTAAAAAACGTGCCATAATTAGAGGTGATTGCATATCGCGAAAATATTTTGTGCCAACATACGCTTGAAAACGCTGTACTTTCTTGCAACATATATGATTGGGTGATACACTTCTGACACAACGTAGCTATCTGCAGACAAATAACAGGCATCAAATATTACAATATCGGGATTCTTATTGGCTCAGTCAAATAGGGTAACAGCTCCAAGTACAAGCTAAAGCCAGTAATCTTCTGGTAACCTGAACGTGTGTTAAAATCTAGCAAACTGTCGAGTTTTCCCGCGGTAAACCATCACCTCTAGCCATAATGGTTAGTAGAGATACGGAAATGTCACGGGTTCGTTTGTTTGTTTTACTGCATCCGTAAGATCTATTCAATACACAATAGTTAGAGCCCACGATTTTTGGTGAAAAGAATTCTGCAACAATTTGTTTCAATGCCTTATGTGCACATGTGTAGCTCTGCTTCGTGGTCAGTGATTGGCTGTATTAAATTTTCAGCGTCTCGGTGTTTTACCCGCAAATCACAGACGTTTGGTGTCGCAGTAACCTTGTTCCTGTTGGCACAAGTCAAATGAGCCACTTCTGTGAAATAATACATTCTGCCAATAATCAAGAAGCAGGCTTGCAGGTGTGCACGTAAGACATTGAAACAAACTGTTGCAGAATTCTTTTCACCAAAAATCGTGGGCTCTAACAATAGTACAAAGATATTGGACAAGTCATGAAGATTACATAAGCAATATAAAACTTATACATTTACAACAATTACACATGTTTATACAGACACTTCTATCTCATATGGTACATGAATTCATGTTGAATTTTCGTCAGCTCCTTCTGTACACCAACTCTATAAATTATTTGTTTTGGAAATGTGGGTCAACGACCTACTGGCTTGACTCCACAGTACTATGTACACTATGTCCTCGGCTTCTTGTACACAGGCTGCTGCTCCAGTGCGTGGCCAGTTGTACACGTGACAAGGTAGCGCGGCGGTTAATCAGTGTTTCCATGCGCATATGCTATTGGTTCACACTTCTCAAGGAAGAGTTTCATTAACAATGACTAGAGTCCTGGAAATTTCGCGATTCAACGACCAGCCGGCTGGACTCCACAGTCCTGTATACACTGTGTCCTCAGCTACTTGTACATTAGCTGCTGCTTCAGTTAATGGACAGTTGTACATCCGACAAGGTATCCCGGAAGTCAGCGAGTGTTTCATGCAGGTCTGCTATTGGTTCACAGTCCTTAAGGATGAGTTTTATCAACTGCGATCCCAATCGCTAAAGCATTTAGCGGGTACAGTTGTTTGAAATCTAGCGTCTTCTCAAATGAATTCGCGATATTTCTGGGTATGTAATGATTAGAGACACTGGCAAATCGCGAGAAAATATGTTTCTTTGCTAGACTCCAACATGCTATGTATAACACTGAAGGTTTTGTACCTATATTGGCTATCGTTTATAAGAAGCACTGTGTCCCTCTTCAACAGACCCAATTAGAACTGAACAGATTTAGCACAGAACGTGCGTGATTTGCCAGAAAACTGTTAACACGTGTCACTATTGAGATTCTACAGTTTATTGGAGACTATGTTAATTATTTTCGCGATTTTCCAGTGTCTCTACTAATGATTAGTTGAGAACCTGAAACGGGTGTACACTAGATGCCGGTAAAATTCGCGGGTTCATTGACCTGTAGACTAACTTCCAAGAATATATGTGAAATCGTGCAGACAACAGCTGTTTATTAGCTGCTCGCTGATACAGTCAAATGGGTCCGTATTCAGCTACAGTTTAATTATTGGCTCAGGAAGTGTCGAGTTAGCCAACGGCCAACTGTGAAAGTGATACAGTTCTATATTTTCTGTAACTCTAGCTTGCGCCTAAAAGAAAACGCGAAATTTTCAGGTCTCTGGTGTACACGTGTGCAACGATATTTGAATTCTGTTCGTACGCATAATTTCAGAGGAAAAGTTCTGTTCTCCGCATCTCCACCCTTCCTCTCCATGATCCATAGGTAGAGCCGCGATTTTATGGCGAAAAGATTTTAGCAACATTTGGTTTCGATGCGTCATGTGCACACCTGCAGCTCTGCTACGTCGTCTGTGGTTGGATGATTTTACTCTCACTTGCCTTGGCAAATTATAGACGTACAGACTCACAATAATATTATTCTGATTGGTACAGTCAAATGAGAAACGTGTCTGAACAAAGACACGCTGCCAATAACCTTGAAACAGAACTGCCGACGTGCACGTGAGTCACTGAAACAAAGTGGGGCAAAAATCTTTTCGCGACAAAATCGTGGCCCTATCCATAGGGTACTCGCGCAAAGTGGCTGACATCTGGTGGCGAGTTTGTGAACTAGTAAAGACGGCATCAACAAATGTTTTGCCGTTTATGGCAATGAAAAAGTTCAAATGTATTTTAGAGATATATCGCATAGAAAACCAGTAACTTGAAATGTTCCTAATTTGCAAATATTAAAAATAGTCCGAACTTGCCTTGTTGCCATATTATTTTCCAGGAGACAGTTACAGTTGCTTCGTGCTCGGTAACTTTAACTTGATAGATTCGAAGGGCGTATCAGCAATATACAACATGTGGTTGACACGCCCTTCTGGCATGACGCCCTCGATGGTTGAAATAGAACAAAATGTACAGATTAAAGCAAACTGACGTACGTAAGTTAAAAACTAATAATTCTAATAATTATTGTACATGTGCATTGTATGCAGACTGTCACTAACAAAAAAGTCCAACGCAACAAATATTAACATTTAAGTAGTAACACATTATAGTAACCAGATTGCAACTGCCATTACAGATATTTTAAATAAATGTATTTGAATTTAGTTTAAATATTAGTAAGGACTTTTTAAAAAAATATAAATATACAGTTATATTTTATGGAAGTACGAAATGAATCTAGTATCACTAATCAAATATCCGTTGTATTTTTATTATATACGTTTTAAATGTATAATAGTAATAGCGCTATCTATTTTCAAAATTTTAAACTGCTTTAATTTTACCGTAATTGGAATAACGGTATTAGTTGAAATTTCTTAATTTTGCAGACGTCCCCCATTTTGCTGTTTCACATGTTTAATTATAACTTTTGTAGTGATTGTCAACATATATGTACGTAGTACGTTCAGTGATGAGTTATGTATTCTATTTATAACGTCAGGGGAAAATGCTGACAAATATAATACATGATTCGCAAACATGACATTTGCATCAAAGAACACAATCCCGCAACATTTAATAATTTTAACTGCCAAAACTCTGATAAACAGGCAGCAAAAATTCTGTACACAATCAACACTTTAATACATTTTTTTTTTTTGCTGACTGAAACATACTGTTACAAGTTTAGCAAAAAGTTTATATGTGGGCAATTCTCTGAGCTCTTTGGGATAGAGGTCTTATAATTAGAAATAAAATAGTTGAATTAAGTTATTGATTTACTGGTTCATAAAGCTTACAAAAATACACAAAACCGTATTCAACTATAATTTTCAATACAATTAATTATGCACACTATTACTACTATGCTACAGAAACGTCAATTAACTTTGACAATTAAAGCACAATAATATTTACCATTAATCAAAGACTACAAATCACAATAACAGTTCAGTCATATATCCAATCAACAGTCTCTCAAATAATGACAGTGTACAACCTTAATAGTCCGAAGTGGTGATGAATCGCTGTGTGCTGCGCATCACCCCGAGTGCACCGCTTTCTTCACTCTTGAGGTCTTCGGTTCGACTCCCGTCACGCACCTCCTTTTCCCCCGTCAGCCCGCCGCAGCAGTCCTCTTGTTTCGCCCAACACTACTCCGAAGGTAGCCGCCTGCCGCCTCACAGTAGACTCTGACGTCACCAAGATGTCTTTACCAGTCTCTCTCCACAAGCATAGCACCTTCCTCTAGCACGACCAGTAGTGAACTCTCTCAAATCTGTAGATTCAGGACTTATATACTCGGCATAACAGTGGGGGAATAACAGCATTTCGTTGGTCTAAAAATAGACATAACAACATGCTTTGGACGTGACCTGAGTCTCGTAGGCCGATTTCGTAGGGTAAAAGCGCAGTTGGATCAGGTCTATGACGTAGTTTCGACGGGATTCCCATCACGTAGCCGCCTGTCTTGTGAATCATGGGCTAGTCCATACGGTGTTGCGACACAGCTTCCAACCACCCGGCCCTCGTACACAGCACGTAACAGTACTTTTATTTCGTCCAGTTCGTACAAAAACGAAAATCTTAAATACAAATACAAGCAAACAAACAGCCAAGTAGCTTTGTAGATGCCGTCTTTACCCTGCATTTTGTCGTATGCAGTGCTGCGCTCTGGAGGAGGCGATGCCACGAATAACAGGAGACATAATTTACAGAGCCGATTGCAGTCACTATTTTAGACATTTACCAAGTTACGTGGGTAATCACCCATCAAGAAGTCGGACTTGGGATAACATGTCCCTCCGCCAGCAGTCAGCCACTTTTCATATTTTAATGAATAATAATTTTTTTCTTTCTTGCACTTTGCAATGGATTGATAGCCAACGTTCTTGCTCTACCCCGGCTACAAACACAATTCTGCCAATTTCAACACCCGATAGTTCACTGACTGTGCTTTAATTTGTTCATAATTTATATCGCCATCTAGCTATTGCAACCCGTGGTAATATTTTGTTAACCAGCGATTGGTAATTTCACTTTTTTATCTAGTAAATGCTACGAAAACGGAGGTAGGAATTTACACGTGACAAGCACTCGATACTAGACTGCGCCGCGAACAGGAAATCACGTATGCGCATCGAACAGTTTTCGAATAATCTTGAAACGGCCGAAGCTCTGCACGCTGCTCTTCGGCCTGGACAGGCAGCCACCTTAAGGACACGTAGCAGCAATTTGCTTCATGTTTTATTTTTTTACAAGATAAATTCACTCCTTTTTATTTTAATATAATCGTGACTAAATTTAGCTCTTATGGAATTTTTTTTATGTATCATAGTTTTTGCATAATGACTTGTCAATGTCAAAGAGTGCGTGGTAGATAAATAAATGCTGAAAACATAAACTGATTTCTACAATTTTTTCGAAGCCAATATGAATAAAGTACTCAATGACAATCATAGATAATAGTATTTGCCAACATTACGAGTAAATATTTATCCAGAATCGCTCATTCGTTACGCGTGATCTCTTGCACCGCAGTTAAATGCACGATGTTTCGGCGTCAGAGATTGTGCCTCAGAAGTTCGTAACACTGGAAGCAATTTTGTTTAATCGAAATAAATAATTTACATTGAAATAAGACAGTATGGACCATATGACACTATATTTAAAAACACACAACACAGTCATTTGTCTTGCTTTTTAAATTGCCATAAATAATAAAAATTACTATCACTTTTTCAATTTTTTTTTATACAAAGACATTCCAATGCATATTTCTTAAACCTTTCAGTATGTGACCTATTACATTATATTTCAGTGTAAATTATTTCATTCGAGTTTTGTTATTCCTATGTTCCAGTAACATGCCAATTTTGATTTTGACATGCCGTTATGAGAAGACTATGCCAGCTAAAATTGTTTACAAGTGAAACATTTAGTGACAAGTAACGTCTATAAACGAATACTACGTCGTGCAAATATAAATTTATGAAGTTTCGCCACGTGAACAACCTTCAACGCTACCTTGTCAGATGCACTCACTGGATCAGCAGCCAATGAGAAGTTGTAGATGACAGACTGCACACAGGACTGTGCAGTCCAGCGGAAAAGTCGTTGAACCCACGAAATTCCGTGTCTTAAACTATATAATTATGTCATGAAATATTCAAAATTAGGGGGTACATTACTTAACGCAGCATTAACAAATAACATTAAAGTCACGTTACTTTACTCAACAATAACTGTGTACTGCATTTGATAAAATTATTTAGGAGAATTCTTCCGCATAATTCTTACGTAATCTAAAAAAAGATCAAAGGACCGTCATTTTATAAAAATACTGATAACACTATTGTATGGTTACCTTTTGAAATCCTATAGAAACGAAATATTGCAGTGAAAATACTGTGCATGTAAGAGGTATAATTCTCTACGCGCGTATCAGTCTCGCCCATGTGACTTCATTTTATATTGCCACCAGCGGATAAAAAACTACGAATCGAAGACTTTTCGTAAAATAAGTCTATTAGTTTGGGAAATACTTTAAAAACACATTAGAGTAAATCCAATTTTCTCGGAAACTAATTTTATTTTATTTAATCGAAATCATTGAAATTCTTATCAAATTCGTGTCCAACCGATTGGCTAAGCGGTTATAGTTCCTGGCCGGTAGACCAAGGGTCCCGGGTTCTATTCCTGACCGGCGAGAAATGTAATGGTCCCTCCCCGCGTTAAGAGTGCGTGGTAGATAAATAAACGCTGAAAACATCAATTGATTTCTACGTTTTTTTTTTTTTTTCGAAGCCAATATAGATCAAATACTCAATGGAAATCCTAGATAATCGTATTTGCCAACTTTATGAGTAAATATTTGTCCAGATTTACTAATTCGTTACGCGTCTCTTGCGCCATAGTTAAATGCACGAGGTTCCAGCGTCAGAGATTGTGCCTCAGAAGTTCGTAACACTGGAAATAATTTTGTTTAAAACGTTAGCTACAACTATTGTCTAGGATTGTTATTTTTAACTTTTTGCAAATTGGCTTCAAGAAACTTACAGTTATAGATTAATGCTTTTAGCGTTGAACTGTGTACCACGCCCTCTTATGGTCTGGGTGTAGTGTTAGTCACTTCACACCCATCCTTGCGGTAGGCAATCGCGAACCACAGCAGTATCACCCTCGCCTAGTAGCCCAAGGAATCCCTCCTGAGGCTGTCAACTTCCAAAAAGAAATGGAAACGGCGTAGAAAAAGTGAAATTTATGTACACTGAAAACAGGGAGATTTGAAGGTAGCTCATCTAGTTGACTACAATTTTCCACACTGATGTAATGCTGTCAGTGCTGTGGACTTGGTCTAATCGGAACCAGGACCTTCGTATCTGAAATAGATAGAGACATGAAAAACTCGCGTTTTCTTTCAGGAACATGCTAGAATTCCAACAACTGTACGTTCGATTCGCATACGTAATCAGTAGAGCCCACGATTTTTGGTGAAAAGAATTCTGCAACATTTGTTTCAATACCTTGTGTGGACAAATGCAGCTCTGCTTCTGGAGTATTGGCAGAATGTAGGCGTGGCTCATTTGACTAGTGCCAGCAGGGACAAGGTTACTGCGACACCACACGTCTGTGATTTGCGGGTAAAACCCCGAGACGCTGAGAATTTAAAACAGCCAATCGCAGACCACGAAGCAGAGCTGCATATGTGCACATAAGGCATTGAAACAAATTGTTGCAGAATTCTTTTCACCTAAAATCGTGGGCTCTAGTAATTAGCCCTTGGCTTATTTGACACCTCCTTCAGGGCACTCTGCTAATAATAAAAAAAAAAACAATGAAATGCTGGCCCAATCATGTTGAATCATTCCATCACGGAGCAGCCAATGAGCAGGTATGTCTTCTTATGTATACAGATAATCTTATAGGTAGCTGCGATTTTATGTCGAAAAGATTTTTCGCAACATTTGGTTTCGATGCGTCATGTGCACATCTACAGCTCTGCTACATCGTCTGTGATTGGATGATTTTAGTCTCACTTGCCTTGGCAAATTATAGACATACGGACTCACAATAATCTTATTCTGATTGGTGCAGTCAAATGAGAAACGTGTCTGAACAAAGACATTCTGCCAATAACCTTGAAACAGAACTGCCGATGTGCACGTGAGTCACTGCAAAACAAAGTGGGGCAAAAATCTTTTCGCGACAAAATCGTGGCCCTACTTATAGGCTAGCTTCTAGGACAGTGAAACCGCGAATTTTTCCCATCTCTACGAATAGAGCAGACGTATCCTAACTGAAGATGCCGAAGTCGAGGGCATACAGAGTGGCAATATAGAGGATGCTGCTAAATTGCAAGTCAATATTCTAGAGGAACAGGCCATTTAATACGTACACACGTCCGAAAATGTGCCTTACGTGCGCAACTGCGTCTTTGCTATGTGGTCAGTGATTGGATGCTGTAACACCCAGCGTCTGAAGGTTGAACCCGCAAATCACAGACGTGATGTGTGGCAGTTATCCGTGTACTGATTGGCACAGTCAAATGAATAACGACTCTGCACAAAAACACTCTGCCAATAGCTAGGGCCACGATTTTGTCGCGAAAAGATTTTTGCCCCACTTTGTTTCAGTGACTCACGTGCACATCGGCAGTTCTGTTTCAAGGCTATTGGCAGCGTGTCTTTGTTCAGGCACGTTTCTTTATTTTACTGCACCAATCAAAATAAGATTATTGTGAGTCTGTACGTCTATAATTTGCCAAGGCCAGTGAGAGTAAAATCATCCAACCACAGACGATGTAGCAGAGCTGCAGGTGTGCACATGACGCATCGAAACCAAATGTTGCAAAAATCTTTTCGCCATAAAATCGCGGCTCTACCAATAGCCATGAAGTTGAACTGCAGGTGCGCACGTAAGACACTGAAACAAAGTGGGGCAAAAATCTTTTCGCGAAAACTACCGGGCCTTACAAGGTTATCTGTATACATAAGAAGACATAACTGCTCATTGGCTGCTACGTGATGGAATGATTCAACACGATTGGGCCAGCATTTCATTGTTTTTATTTTATTATTGGCAGAGTGCCCTGAAGGAGGTGTCAAATAAGCCAAGGGCTAATTACGTATGCGAATCGAACGTACAGTTGTTGGAATTCCAGCTTGTACCTGACAGAACACGCGACTTCCTCGCCACACGCCACTGTACGTACATGTAACAATTTTAGTCCCTTATCTGAACGGAGTGATGCAATAACAGACCAATCTAACGAAACATGTTTCCAAGATATTTACCATAAAGTTGATTTTATATAATATGCAACAACAATATGTGCCCATAGATAACCCCAAAGGCAGATTAGGAGATGTGCTTGATTTTTTTTGGAGATAAATAATTAGTCCATAGACAACAAATGGTGCAAAAATCTCACTTTTATTGACATTGTTAGTTGGTCTGTTGTTTCGTAACACCGTCCACGTGTGAGGATTGTTTCCTCAAATTATTCCCGCGCAATTTTGTAACATCTTCTACACAGCGAACATTCAAAAAGTTACTAGTTATAACAACAGTTGCATTATGAAGACTGTATGACGAGGCCAAATACGTAAAAATTAGAATGGTACTTAAACTTCGTTTTCTAATGTAGTAGTCTTGTAGCGATTTTTTCTTGCCAAATTCGGATGTCTTCGGCGGAAATAAGGTTTTCGCCATTTAACGTTTAGTTATATCATAGGGGCCGGAAAATGTCGCAGATTCTATGACCTGCATATTAAAATGCACTGCCCTGTGCATTCTCGAGCACCGACCATGTGTCCACTATACTCTGTCCACTCTTAAGGTTCCATCGAGAATAAAAATTGCAAACGAAATAAATGAAAGCAATTGAATTATATCTCGGTTCCTCATATTGTGATTGTGCCGTAGCATAGTTACCTTGTATTTTTCCAACATTTCAAATAAAATTTACGCTCTGCAAAAAATGTTATTGACATTCACTTTGCTGAATTAGCTGCAACCTTAGAATGGATAGTGTATAGCTGCTACTCAGTGGAACAATAGACACTGAACGAATATACGGGTGATGAATATGCATAGGACAATGGATTCTAGTATGCGGGTCGTTGAATCAGCGAAATTTTCCGGCCCCTAGTTATATCTCTCTTATTTTATGCTCCCTGAATTGGAGCACAGGCTCGATCAGGATCTGACAGCGCGCAGCTACTAAGTAAGTTTGAATCTTGCTCGTTAAGAGGCCTATACACCGGATGTAATTTGTTGTGCTTCATGCGCGGAGACAGTGAAGCAATAAGGTTCAGTTTTCCACACTCGACAGTAACAGTATCTCTTCCATTCGCGGCGCCAAACTTGTCGTGCAGATTTTTTCCTACTACTCTTTTTCCTACGGGACTTAAAGCATCCACCCTACTATTATAATTTATGGAAAGTTTGTATTCAATGCCAACGTTGTGTTTTAGGAATCCAGGTGGCAATTTTTCCAGTTACAGCGGTATAAAAAAGCGGTTTTTAATCATTTTGAGGCACCCCAAAACATGGTTCTAATAAGCATGTTGCATTTTTCAAATGATAGAAACCTAGTTTCAGCCATGTGTTATTTTCGTAGACAAACATATTGTGAATAAATCTGGCTGTTTCGCGTAGAAAAGAACAGTCGCTGCACGCTACAATACCGTACATGCGTCAGATGCGAAAGCCTCTTACGTCATCGCTTATAAGCGCAAGGCTGAACTGACGTCAGTCATTCAATTCAAAGCATGACGTATCCCAGATCAAAAAAGGAACATTCCAATCTAAGCAAAAATTGTGCTATACTAAGATGTTTTACTAGTCGTTTCCGATTTATGAGGTTAGAGCGTGCGCGAAGTTCATCTACGTATTTTCCCACCTCTGACTAACATCAACCGCCCCTTTCTGACCTTGGCAGTCTATATACGGCCTGCCGTTTGACTGTCATTAATACGAGTTTTTTTTATTAACACTGAAACAAAATAACGACACGTCCATGAAGTAAGCTTTTGGCATGCTATAAACGTGTAGACCTACAGGCACTGCGCGGATTTCCACTATTGCTGGCGGACTGGAAAACATGTTCGCCAAGTTCCCTGGGCTAATGAAGCGTTGTGCCAATGTAACTACTGATCTGCGTCACGTAAGCAATCTAGGATGTTTCGCATCTATTTCAGTATTAGCCTATGGACAAATACATTCTCGCGTTATTATTTGACAACAGACTACACTTTATTGACATGCACAGCCTTGAATGTAATCTGTTTTGTCACAGGCCATTGGCCCTTAATTGACGTCATATGCGCATATGACTGCTTTATTATTAATAGGTCAGTCACTACCGTAGTAATTTTAATTTTTGACCAACAGCGTTTCCCGTTTAAACCCACGATGTCTACAACAGTAGATAAACAGATATTCCTAGAGGCTAGCCTATACACCGCTAATTTTTCCAGTCTGTAATTATCTATCAGTTTCAATAATTAACCTGGTTAGCAGAGGTACACCGTCTGGGTACAGTGCCACCTGTGAGTCTAACATGAAAACTGCGCGGGCTCCTGATTAGCCCGTGTCACTGATAATACAACATTTATCTTTATTACTTCCTGATTGCTAATTCAGCCAGATTTGTTTTAAAATATCTCGAAGGACACAGATAATTACATTACATTTCATTACGAATATTTTATTTGATATATTGTATCTTAATTATGAAATAATTATGCTAACTCAAAATTTAAAACAATATTACATATCACCATTACTACGTTTAGGGTAAAACTTCAACCCAGATTGAACCTGGAGTGCAGTCAACTCGGAGTGAATGCATAGTGAACATGGGTTGACGAAATGTGTTTATGGCAACTATTACAACCCATATTGAACTGTAAGCAAGAGCAAAGTTCGAGTCAACCTGGACTACAAACAAAATTACACAATTTATCGGCGACAATACGAAGCAGAAAACTGATGACGAGCGAAAAATAATTGTTGCTCGAAATAAGGCTTTTCTTCACGAGACGTTCCACTTGTCTTGTTCCGTTTCGCTTTGTAAAAGCAGTTTCGCTTTGCAAATACTTGCCTTTAGGATTTTATATTTGATAATAGTTTATTCTGTGTTCTTTTTTAACCTAACTACAACACTTAAAAGCGCAATATGGCGGAAGCTTGGCCCTGCGCGTTTTCTTTTCAATCCAATCTGTGTTTGCAGAAAAATCTCAATCCGGATTCTTCACTCCGCAGTCCACCTCAACAAATGGAGTGGATTATCTCGCTTCACTCCTACTTCAGTCCACAACAAAGTGTTTATATTGAAATCTCAATCTGGATTCCTCAGTCCATTCCAGGCTCAATTCAGATTGAAATTTTACCATAAACAACCAACATGTAAGAAAGATTAAATAATTCCTCTCACCAATGTAGGTTCGATAATACACACGTAATTGGAAAATGTAATGTTTCTATTAAGATACTTTGCCGATGATTAGTTACATCCTTAATTTATTGTACCGAAAACGGTTAACTTTAACAGAGGCGACACATATTCTTAAAGTGCGGTTTGACGCTCCTAATTGGTTAATGGGGAGTCGTCCGCTAAAGGAGTACTACTTCGCCGTGTCGTTGGCAGGGCTCGATACCCGGGTATAACCCAGTCGTTCCGCCCACGTACTTAGTGAATCCGTAATCTGCGTTCTACAAGTAGCCTAACTAGCGCAGACGTGATCCATGACATGCCCACCTTCCTTCACAACTCAGGACTCTTAGGAGGACGTCGACGACAAATCGCTGGCCTGTGGTGGTTGATCAAGGAGAGGAGTGGGGAAACTGACAGGATCAAACGCCTCCCACTCGTTGAGCACAGCAGTCCGCGGCTTTCAACGAAGAAAACATAGGTTTGAGCCCTCCTATAGCAACGCTGTTCCTTGATTTGACTGTACGTATAGACGGCTATAAACGCGCCCACACACACATTCCACATGTCACCTGAAGAAATTGGTTATTATATGCTGTTAGGTAAACAAGCGTTAGCCAAGCGACGTTTTTGCTGTCATATTGCAAACTTATCTTGATTCTCTGGCTGCGGGCTGGCTGCCAAATGATGTTGGGTGTTCGGCCGGCTGATGCAAACCACGACGCCCTTCGAGGTCGACTAGGCGGTGTGACCCTGCGGTAGTTCGCCATTGCCCTCCGCAATATAGATATGGAGGGACAACACAGCGCCCAGTCCTGAACCCGAAGAGGCAGCTGTAAATATTGACTTCCCCGGCCGGGATTCGGACCCGGTACTCTTGCCTCAGCAGCCAGGAGTTCTAACCTAACCACTGAGCCAAGCGGTCGGACGATACTATATGAGTGATACAGTGATTTAGTTTCTTCTTTAATATTGATTTAGCGTCCTCTAAGAGATGTCAAATACGCCTAGGGACAATTGCAAAACTGACACGAACTTACAGTTGTTAGAATTTAGGCCTGTGCTCAAAAGGAAAATTCGAATTTTCCAGGTGTCCCCCCACCTTGACCACTGAAGAATCCAGGGGCCGCTACTGACACCTGGGGGATTCTGACGACGCCCACCCACCTGTAAGTTGCTGACGGAGGCTCCCGTGGCTGCTGAAGACGTCTCTCTCGGCCGGCAGAATCACACCGTCTGGACAAGCCACCGTGGCGTCCATCCATGAGGGTGTGTGTTTGGTGTTGTTAGAAATGGCGGGGGGGGGGGGGGGGGGGGGGGGGGGGGTGGCTAGGGCACGTGTGGGGCTCAGCGGACCGCAATTCCTCCTTGCCATGCTAGGTTGCACGCGCACGCACACGAGCCGTGGTGGTGCTGTATTGTCTTCTCCAGGGGGAACCACACATACGTTAGAAACGCACAACTTAGAACTGTCATATAATAGAATACACCACAAAAACCACACACATTAGAAATTGCAAATGTTAGAACAATCACACGGTAGAAACACATAATATAGAACACACATTTGTTAGAAACACAGATGACAGAAACGTCTTATGTAAGAAACACAGATTTTAGAACACCCATATAGTAGAATCAAAGATGTTAGAACAAATATATGACAGAAACACACAACTTAGAACCACATATTTTAGAACCACATACTTTAGAAACGTTGTACAACAGAATTTCACATGTTAGAACCAATACACAGCAGAAACACACATGTTAGAACAAACATACAACAGAAACACACAACTTAGAACCACGTAT